>BQNB010164198.1:0-12232 GCA_026074375.1 Tanacetum coccineum
ACATTCCTGGTTTAATCACATTCATGTTTCTTACAGCTTGTTTTCCATTTTGAGGCAAAAATTTTGGAGTGACTGGTTTTGATAAATCCTGTATCACATTAGTTCTTGTAACCAACCTTGGCTTTGAAATTTTTTTTTCTTAAGAGAATCTGAAAAAGGAGTCGGTTTACCTAAAACTGATGGTTTTTGAAATCTGAAAGCATTTGGTTGTCGTATAACTAATGGTTTTTCAAACTTAGTATCCACAGATTTTCCTTTCAATTTTTCAATGAGTTTCTTTAACTCGCTTATCACAATGTTCTTGTCTTGAAGTTGAGCTTTCAATTCGTTTATTTCAAAAAATTCAAGAAATTCAGGAGCATCCTGATTTTTACATGGTCTGTCATTTTGAAAACTTTCATTTCTTTGTTGGAAAGACAATTTGAGAGAAATGCAATGTTTCTCAAGTTCAGGAAACTTTTTTGACAAATCATTAAACGATTTATTTTTAAATAATCACATTTTGCTACTGCTTCCAAATAATCACATGCCATTCCATAATATTAATCAATATTATCAAAAGAACGAAGAATAACACACATGATATCTTTTGAAACACATTCTTAGAGGAGTAGATCATATTCATTTGAAAATTAGCTTTTTTAGATTCAAGTTTGTCAACCTCCTTTTCAAGTGATTGAACGTACTTGAAATCTTCAAACATTTCTTGTTTAAGAGCTCTTTCCAATTCATTAGCATTTGCTTTTGTCTTTATTGCAAGAGGCATTAAAAGATATGTCAGAAGCATAGTTATCTCATGAGTAATTGGTTGTTTCCATCTGTTATCCAAACATTTTTGCCAATCCAAATCAATAATAGTTTTGAAACTTGTAATGTTATGTTGAACAACATTAAATGCGTGTCTACTCTTGCTTAACTAAGATTGAGTTGGTAGAAAACCTATGTTTTTAACAATATGCGGGTTGTATTTAACAAAAGATTTTCTCCACATTTTCTTTTGAGTTTCATTGGCAAAATACAATTCATCAAGAGATTTCTATGTTTGAGGAGTAAAAAGTTTGTAAAAACTATTTTGATATGTGTAGTCATACTTTTTAATCAACTCCTTATCCAGTTTTGATCTACTTTATTCATCAAGAATGAGTGTCTCGTCACAATTTGGAGTGATCATCTTTGTCATATGGCATCTTATACAAACATGTTTTTCATATTGAGCTTTCTTTAGGTACTTAGGCTTTACAAAACGTGGTTTACCATTATATGACGAACTCAGATTAGGAGCTAGCACATGAATGGTTTGAACAGATTGATTGGTTTTATAAACAATGTCATTTAAAAACTTTACTTGGTTTTCCAAAGCAATCAATTTTTCAATGTCTTTATCTTGACTTATTTTGAAAACCTTTTTCAATTGTTATTTTTCTTTCAGAAAAAGGTCGTATCTTGTATGTTCCAAAGAACTTTGGTGTACTAACTCAGCGTTTTTCTCTTTAAGTTGAAAATTTTCATAAGCTTGTGTTTCTAAAACTTCGTTTGAATCATGTTTCTGTTGAGCTAATAAAACAAGAGTTTCTTTGTATTTATGTTCGACCTCTTCTTATTCAAATTGAAAATTTTTATACTTCTCAAGCTCGATTTCATGTCATGAAGTGCACTTCTGCGTCTATCTCGAATGTTATTTGACTCCTCAAGAGCAAATTTGCATTCATTTAGTTCATGAGTGAGTGCTGCGTTTGCTTTCTTTAACTGCTTTTGAATCTTTTTGTTTTCACAGTATTAAGGTTTAAAATTGCAAATAAATTAGCAAGCATAACACTCTCATCTTCATATTATTCAGCATTTTTGGTCAGCCTTTACTTCATTAACACACATATCTGATGGATTAGGAATGACATTATTATCAATCGTTTCCACCAGATATACGTCATTAATGGATTCAAGTTGCTCAGAATAATGTCTTTCAGTGGAAACCACATTATAGTCATCATTTGATTGTACCTGTTCCAATGGCTCAACATCAAAGGTAGATCCAGAATCTGCAGTTAAGACCTCCTGAATCTTTGCCATGTACATATAATGTGCTTCTAATTCCTGTTCATCCGACTATTCTTTAGTGTCATGAAGCCATTCATCCTACTCTGCACTTAATGGTACACCTTTTTCATCCTGTTTGCACAACATCATCTTCTCCTTATGATACTCATAATCTTTTCCCTGTTTACATTTTCTGCACTCCTTAGCAATATGCCTAAACCCTTTGCAATTGAAACATTGTATCCCAGACAGCTGAACTACCTGATTCCCTACAGTTTTCCTAGCCTCAATAACTAATAATGTCCTCTAATTCACAAACTACCCAGTCAGACTGTTATTCTCGATTCTTGGAGAATTATCCACAATCTTGTTCCTGGTGTTTGATGAAGTTCTGAGGTTTTTGTTGGTAGGTTTGTAGATGTTTTTTAAGTTCTTTGCAATGAGTGCCAAACTTTTCTAGATCTGCTTATCCCTCTAAGTCCATTCTTCATCATTGTCTTCTTCAGATGCTGACTCAGATAGAGGTGTAATTGGTTTGACAATCGCTTTGCCTTTATTTCTGGTAGTAGCATGAGATCTGGTTGATGGTGTTGGTATTGATGATGATGCATAGGTTTTGTGAGGTTTTGGTGCTTTATAATGGTCATCTGGATATTGTTGAGTAGCAGCAACAAGTGCGAGTGGATTTGCATTCCTGGCTACCTTTTTAGTACGGATGTCATTGACTTCATTATGATATTGTTTGAGAATGTCAAAGAGCTTGTGATAAGAAATGGTGTCTAAATCCGAAGTTTGCTTAATAACTATCATAAATCTTGACCATTTTGGTTGAAGTTGTTGTAGAAACTGAACATTGACTTGCATAGTAGCAACTTCCAACTCGTTTTTAATCATTTCATTCATTATCTTGTAGAACCTAGAATAGTATGACTCAATTGATTCCCCGTCTCTTGAAGTAAACTTATCAAACTCCCAAAAAAGATTAGTCTTGACATCTTGTTTGTTAAGTGACTCACCCTGCTGCAATCTTTCAATGGCTATCCACATTTCTTTAGCTGTAGTACATGCATTAACTGTGGAGTAGATGTCATCTCCAATTCCACTCAATATCATATGAATTGCTTCAGCTTCAGGATCAATGTAAGCACGTTTTCCAGGAGTAGTGTTCCTATAAGTTTTAGGAACATTATGTTCAGGTACTGCTTCTTGAGTTGATGTTGTCACACCCCCAAACGGGCCCTAGATGGAAACACTTGTCTGGGGGCGTGACGTCATAATATACATCACACAAGATACAAAGAACGATCTGTAAGGGTACGTTTAGAAATCCAACATCGTTGCATTAAATGAAAATAGTTAAAGTTTTACATAAGTTTATAGATAATATGCGGAAGCGAATAAAAGTTTTAGAAATTGACAACGATGTTAAAACAGATAATAATAGTTCTTGAAAATCGGTCTAATGCAAGGCGACCCCATATAGCAAACAATAACATCCACAACTAAGCACCTGAGAAAAACATGCTAAAACATCAACATAAAGTTAGTGAATTCATAGGTTTGAATTTGATATAATAATGGACCACAACTTTTGCAAAATGTATGTGACTATTATAATAGATACAATATCACATAAAAAGGTATTTATGTTGCACTAAGCTCATAACACTGAGGCTAAATGTAATGGAAGCATGCATAATGCTTAATAAACTTGCCATGACGGGTGCCAACATGGCGGGCTTCAACCGTATCACATTGCGACATTGTTATAATAACGTCCGTTTGATCCATAAAGAGCTACTTAGTTACTCCGTAAGGGGATGATTATCCTAATAGATCTATTTACAACGACTTGTGCTCCACTTACCAATCCAACTAATCATGAAGTAACTAACAGGTTCTGATAACTCGAGCATACAAGTTCAATACTACTATAGGCAAACACTAAACAAGTTGGGAACATGTAAAGCATTTGGGTCCAGATGGATTAAAAAGGCCATGCAACGTTTCTCACCTCAAAATGTTCAAATCAAAGTAGTAAACACGTAGGGGCTATGAACGCACCTTAAGCAAGTTAGTGATCAAAGATATTCAAACGCAGTGAGTAACGATAACGAACAACCTAACCGCGACCTTAATTAATAGTGAATACATGACACACCACGTGATATGGGGCGTTTAGACAACACGAGAGAATGTAGAAAGTTGAGATGAGTACGAACACACGGGAACTAACAAGTAGGTCGGAAAATACTCTTGTAAGAACAATAGGAACATCCATAAGTTTTTGCGCTTTAGTTTTATAAGTAAAATAGTGTCCATTATGAAAGTATAAGGTTTATAGTTACGTTACGCCATGTTTTACAAAAAGTTTCTATTTTTAGAAAGTTACTATTTTAGGAAAGTTTTAATTTTCGGGACGTTAATACCGCCCCCTAATATTCGATGATTCCATTTACCTAGAATGCGCTACTTAAACCTAAACGCCTAACTTCCAAGTCCATCTTGCTAATAAATATCAAAAGTTACTATTTTTAGTGAAGTTTCCACCGTTTTTAGAAATCCCTACCCATATATTTGTGATTTTTCAAAGTTTCTACTTAATATACTAGTGTCTATATACGTTTTGCCAATGTTTTAAAAGCTCAAATATGTCCGAAAGTTTCTGAAAACCTCTTTTTAATATCCAATCAGCAACTTAATTACTTATTTTTCCAAAAAGTATTCCAAAATTCATTTCGCCATAGCTTGGTAGTTTTAAGTCCGCTTTTAGTGTTCGAGATATAAAAATCTATCTATTCGAAATAAGCTCTCTAAAAGTTACGTTCTTGCCTAATGAAAACATTTTAAGTCGCCTAAAACCTCAAAACAAAATCGGATCAACAACCATATTTTTCACAAACGCTCGCAAAAATCTATCCAAACTTCACAATAGTGCCTATACTAACCTAACCCCGTTCACTACTAAACCAACAAACAAAACCATACTTGAATCTATTCTAGTTCCATCATCCTCTTTGTTGCAACCCACATGTTCACTCATCCTTTCCAATATCAAAGTAATAATATCAAGAACACATGAAAACTTTATTAGTTTATAAACCCACTAGTTTCTTTTGAAAATAACACAAACACTAAGGATATATATAAGACTTGATCAAGAAAAGAGAGAGATAAAAGAAAGATCAAGAATATACTTACAAGAAGAAGAGATATCAAGATGAAAACACACTATCTAACTATGAACACCTTAGATCTTAACAACCACCACAGATAAATCTTGCAAAACCAACCCACTTGATAAATCCAAAACCCTAACTATAGATCCCCCTCATAAACAAACCGTTGCTTGAATCACAGAACCAACACTATGCAGAACCTCACGCTTAGATATGAACAAGAATCCAACCTAGAATAAACTTTGGAATCTTGAAGGAATCTCCAGTACAAATAAACCATACACGTGTTCTATGCTCTTGGTGGCACCGGAGGCAAGGAAGAGAGAAAGAGAGGAAATAATTTTTTTTGTAAGGCTTGGAAATGAGAAGTGACCTAGAAGTGTTATAACATGGTATTTATAGTGACATATTCTTAGGGTTACTCGGATATTCATGTTGAACTCATGGCTTATAAACTTATCTTGGACTAGCCCATGGTGTCCTTAAGGTTTTGAACGACTAGAGACACAAGGGGGGGGGGGGGGGGTTAAGTCTTTATCACAAGCTGAAACTAAATTAAATCAAGATATCATCCTTTAACAAGTTAGGTTGAGATATGATGTCCTCACCATGAGCTAACGCCAGCAGCATATCTCATGCAATGGGATCATGCTTCCAAACAGTCATTTTCTTTACATGTGGTGGCCTTAAAAATTGCAAATTAACTGGTAAAAGTTGACTTTAATAGGTTTTATTTTGAACTTATGCATCCCATTTAATCAAGAGGGGGGGGGGAGTGAATGAAATTTTTGACTTATAAACACGAGACGTACGATAATTAGAGTTTACACCAAAAGATTTTAGGTTTTCGGGTCTCCGTTTAACCTAAAACGCTAAAACCGTACGACATGCGCGAAAAACATATAAATCAAGGTCCCCCCTCAATTGCACGTGACCTCCGTAACACCTTAAAATGATCAAATAATGGTCATATAAAAACGTCAGACACAATCTAAGTCCAAAGCCGACACGCGTCCGATAATTGATATTACAATTTTACGGGCTTGGACAACTTCCCCAAAAATTTCCAGGAGTTCAAACGTAACGTATCACACTCATAAATAATGATCGAACCAGGTTCAAATAAATGACCAGAAATTTAGCTGGAGTGTGACATCCTTCCACTCGTTCAAAGGTCCGCTTATGTCCTCAAGCTAACGACATAACTTTAGACGAAATAGAAAGGGGTTACACAAAAAGAGGCAGGGTACTTTTTCTTCCTTTGTCCTTGCGCAGATCCCAATTAAAACTCAGAGACTTTAGGCCTAGAAAATTCCAACGGAATTTTAAGCAATCTGGATATGGCAACACTGCTTCAAAAACGTTTGACTTCACTGATATAAAGATTTTCAACAATTCAAAACCGTACCTTCATGAAATTAAGCTTGTCAACAAACTAATTTTGTCCAACGGAATAGCTAGCGGTTCGTCAGAAAGACACTTTTCAGATTAGAAACGTAAAAAATACTATGGACACGACTTAGTTTATCCGGGAGTTCAAGTCGATAAGCGACTGTTCCAACTTTAGCAAGTACCTTAAAAGGTCCAATATAACGAGGGGTCAATACCCTCATTTTTGAATAAACGTATCAATCAATCGACACAACCACACACCCGACCCCTTTTCCATGGCGATACCGGTTTCAACCAAACCTTATCTTCACACATGAAACTCCAAATGTGGCTTACAATCTCTTATCCGGGCATAGGCTCCTTTAATTAAAGTCTATCACACGTGCATGCAAGCTTGAATTACAGTTTCTTGATTTGGAGTGATATTTTTATTTTTTCCGTAGTTTCAATGAACAATCTATGGCCATTAAGCTAGCATACTCCAAAACTCAACTCATCTCCAAAACCTCAGTCATGAACAGCGCCAATGCAACAGGAACAAGGATGCGACCTCCCTGCCTCCCTCTGCCAAAATACAATCATTCAATCACAAACCATCTCACCTAGCTTTCTCTCCTTTTGGGATGGGAGCGGGAACAACTTAAAACGAGGAAAAACTACTTTATTCGAACTATCTGCCTCACTATCAAAAATCCATCCGTCCCATTCACCTACCTCTCCACTCAACACTTACTCCTCCATTAACCCACATCCTCACCGACGTTCCAATCACTCTAGTACGGAAAATTAACGAACGAACGGAACCAGTAATGACCCATTGCATTAAAAATAAAACACAGGTCACGCCTCCCACCCCCTTACCCCCACAACCTCACACCAAACCTACCGCATAACAATCCTACGTCCTGTTTCGAACCCGCCCCAACCTCCCTGGAGCATGGTGCCCAAACCCACCACTCAGTGGTAAATATCCCACCTGTGTGCCCCCGCACCCCCTGGATCCCCCCCCCCTGCCCCAAGTCCCCCCCCCAGGAGTTTGGGTGGGCAGAAAAAAATGGTGCCAACATGGATGGCGTTTGCAAACGCTAAATCATCTTCAAACCACTATATGCAACGTATCCTATATTGTGTGTTCATAATCACAAACAACACCGCCATCCCCTTGATTGATCACTTACTCATCATCCTTCATCAAACTACGGGATAACATAATAATAAACCTAAACTATTTTGAACACCTCGGAAATTAATCCTCTCACTCAATCATATCTTTCCCTAATTCCTATTCTATTTCACATTACAATCTCAGGAACTACTAATCTTTACAATCAAACCATGGCAATATTCTCCTACTCACACCCTTCCTCCCGTACTATATCCTCTAACCTACCTTCACCCCTGCTCCCACCATTCCACTCTCAAATCTAATCACCCCCGAGCTTCAAACTACCTTTCTCCTCGCCAATTCTCTCCTCGAACTTTTCTCTAATTCATCTAAACTCTACAATCTATGCCACAACCTCTTAAATTATCTCTACTATTCTCACATTCCTTCCATTTCCATACCTCACTCGAAATTTCTCTACAACCAAGGGTATAGACTTTAATTTTCACATCTACCCTCCCACCCCCACAAACACTAGTCTACACATATATCACCATCCTCCATAATAACACCTTGAAACATACAATAATCACAAAAATACTAACCACACAATCACCTCCATACTCCACTCCCCCCACCCCTACGCACAATACTACATCTACTATTTCTTCACACATCCCTCTATAATCTCCCCCCCCCTCCCTACACCTCCCCATTTCCTCCATGGGTGAGTGAAGACAAAGGGTGTAAGAGTCACATGATCATGCATGGAAGATGAATACAAAGATGTCCCTATCTTGCATGTGATGTAGTTTAAATTCAAATTAAAGATGAAAGATGCTCTTTGAATTAATTAAGTGTGGGTGTATGTGTGTGTTTGGAGTAGAGGGGGAGGGGTGACCACTAAATTTTTGACTTCTAAACCCAAGATATACGATAATTAAAGTTTACACAAAAAGATTGCGGGTTTTCGGGTCTCAGTTTGACCTAAAACACTAAAATCGTACGACGTACACGAAAAACGTATAAATCGCAAATGAAAGTGAACGTGACCTACGTAACACTTAAAAATGATAAAATAATGCATATAACACATAGACTAATCCAAGTACGAATTCGAAAGGCGTCCGATGATGATTTTCAGATTTACGCGGGACAACTTCCCAAAAAATTGCCAGATTCAAACGTAATGTATAAAAGTCAAAAATAATGATCAGAAAAGTTTAAAATAACGACCTGAAATTTACGGGGTGTGACATCCTTCCCCCGTTAAAAGAGCTTTATCCTCAAAGCTTAAGACGTAACTTTAGACGTAGATGTAGGGTTAGGAAAAAGATGAGGGTACTTTTTCTTCATTTGGTCTTCGCGCTCCCAACTAAACTCTGGACCTCGCCTAGAAATACAACGGACTTTCACAATTAGGATACGGCTCTGCTTCAAACGTTTGACTTCGTGATCCATGATTTCAACTGGTTCCACGATGAAATTAAGCTTGACATCGATCTGAATTGCATCCAACGGGATAGCTAACGGTTCGTCGGAAAGACACTTTTTCAGATTGGAAACATGAAAAGTACTATGGACACAACTTAGTCAATCCGGGAGTTCTCCAACTTTAGCAAGTACCTTGAAAGGTCCAATATAACGAGGGTTCGGCTTCCCCCGTTTGCCAAAACGTATCACCCCTTTCCATGGCGATACCCTCAACATAACCTTATCTTCAACTTGAAACTCCAATGGCTTACGTCTCCTATCGGCGTAGCTCTTCTGTCTATCACGTGCAGCTTGAATACGTTTCTTGATTTGGATGATCTTTTCTGTAGTTTCATGAACAATCTCTGGGCCAGTAAGCTGAGCATCTCCAACCTCAGCCCAACAGACAGGCGATCGGCACTTACGACCGTACAGTGCTTCGAATGGTGCAGCCTTGATACTCGTGTGATAACTATTGTTGTACGAAAATTCTACCAAGGGTAGATGCCTATCCCAACTTTTTCCAAAATCGATCACACAAGCACGCAACATGTCTTCTAAGGTTTGGATGGTCCTTTCACTTTGACCATCGGTCTGAGGGTGATAAGCCGTACTCATATCCAATTGAGTACCTAGAGCTTTCTGAAGCGATTGCCAGAATTGAGATGTGAACCTACCATCTCGATCAGAAATAATCGAAACGGGCACACCATGCCTCGTGACTACTTCCTTCAAGTATTGTCTAGTCAACTTTTCCATCGAGTCGTTCTCCCTCATTGGTAGAAAATGAGCGGATTTAGTAAGGCGGTCAACAATTACCCAAATTGTGTCTTGTCCAGTCGACGTCTTTGGCAATTTAGTAACGAAATCCATTGTAATGTTTTCCCATTTCCACACCGGGATCACAGGTTGAACCAACAAACCAGATGGTTTTTGGTATTCGGCCTTGACCTTGGCACATGTCAGACACTTACTGACGTAGGTGGCAATCTCAGCTTTCATATTGGGCCACCAATACAGTTTCTTCAGATCTTGGTACATCTTGTCCGATCCAGGATGGATCGAATACTTTGACTTATGCGACTCGTGCATAATCAAAGCTCTCAAGTCACCAAAGTAGGGTATACAACTCCTATTCCTCAAACACAACGTTCTGTCAGCATGGGGCTCCAGCTTCTTAATCATTCCACACAAATCTTCGGTTACATAGTTCTCCTCTTTTCTTGCCTCAGCTTGAGCATTCAAAATTCTCTTAGGAAGATTTAAACCAACAGTCATAACCAAGGCTCGAACTCGTAGTGGCTTAATCCTTTCCTTTCGACTTAGCTCATCAGCCACCACGTTAGGCTTCCCTGAATGATAACGAATCTCGCAGTCGTAGTTACTTAACAGTTCCAACCAACGGCGTTGTCTCATGTTCAACTCCTTTTGATCAAGAATATGTTGTAAACTCTTATGATCGGTGAACACAACGCACTTCGTGCCGTATAGATAATGTCTCCATATTTTGAGAGCGAACACTACAGCTCCAAGTTCTAAGTCATGTGTAGTGTAATTCTTCTCATGAATCTTGAGTTGGCGTGACGCGTAAGCTATGACTTTTTCCCTTTGCATCAAAACTGCGCCCAACCTTTTGCGAGAAGCATCACAGTAAACCATGAAGTTTTCACTACCTTCGGGCAAAGCCAAAATCGGCGCACTACATAATTTCTGCTTCAGCAGTTGAAATGCAGCTTCCTCCTTTTCACCCCAACCGAACTACATGCTCTTTTGCGTCAACTTTGTCATTGGCTTGGCATTTTTTGAGAAACCTTCGATAAATCGTCGGTAATAGCTAGCAAGACCTAGAAATTGACGAATCTCTGTTGGTGTCTTGGGTGACGCCCAATCCTTGATTGATTCAATCTTAGCTGGGTCCACGTGAATGCCTTCACTATCAATCACGTGACCGAGAAACTGTACCTTTGAAAGCCAAAATTCACACTTTGAAAACTTGGCGTACAATTCCTCCTTCTTAAGTAATCTCAAAATTAACTTAAGGTGCTCTTCATGCTCCTTCTTATTCTTGGAGTAGATCAAAATGTCATCGATGAAAACTATCACGAATTTATCCAGATATGGCTTGCACACCCGATTCATCAGATCCATGAATACCGCCGGTGCGTTGGTCAGTCCAAACGACATCACTTGAAACTCATAGTGACCGTAGCGTGTCCTAAACGCTGTCTTTGGAATGTCTTCCTCCCGAACTCTGAGTTGGTGATAACCAGATCTCAGGTCGATCTTAGAGTAGACTCTTGACCCTTGCAACTGATCAAACAAGTCGTCGATTCTCGGAAGTGGGTATCGGTTCTTCACAGTAAGTTTGTTTAGTTCACGGTAGTCGATACACATCCAAAAAGATCCATCTTTCTTTTTGACAAATAAGACCGGAGCTCCCCAGGGTGAGGAACTTGGTCTTATGAACCCTTTGTCAGAAAGTTCTTGCAGCTGAGTAGACAACTCTTGCAGTTCTGACGGTGCTAATCTATACGGGGCTCGTGCTACAGGTGCAGCACCAAGGACTAAGTCGATTTGGAATTCAACTTGTCGAGTCGGTGGTAATCCAGACAAGTCTTCTAGAAAGACTTCCGGAAAGTCCCATACAATCAGCACGTCTTCAAGTCGCTTCTCCTCCGACTTGTCTTCAGTTTCCTTCTTCGTAACTTGTGCCAGAAAAGTTTGGCAACCCTTCATAATATATTTCTGAGTCTTGGTGCACGATATAATGCTTAATTTCTACTTCTTCTCTTTGCCACTTCTATCACCTTGGACCATCAAACTTCATCCCCATAGGGAATCCGTAGAATCTTCTCATCACAAATGATCACCGCATGATGATTCGCTAACCAATCCATGCCGATGATGACGTCGAAACTACTAAGTTCTACGAGCATTAGGTCTATGTTGAATGAGTGACCTAATGGTTCGTCAAATAGTATACTATATAATAACACAAATGCAGATCTCAACCAAATGCCCTTAACCAAGGCAAAAAGGTCAAAATCTA
>BQNB010164202.1:0-14359 GCA_026074375.1 Tanacetum coccineum
CACGTTAGAGTGCACACAAACAAAAAGAGATTAGAAAAAGAAACACTTTTATTAATTGGCAAAACTGAAAATTTTGCAAGTTTACATGACTACAGTTAGAAATATCATGACTTTTTAACTGCCTTAACGTCACTGACGACACTAAAAATTTTAAACGAGATGCGGAAACCTGACCTAAACGAGAATGTTATAAATATAATACCGAGGAAAAACGATTCAACCAAAACGAAAATAAGTCCACAGTAGAGGCTGCAACACTTTGATGTTTGAAGTTAAGACATATAGTCCCCCTTTCCTACGGTCTGTCCCAATCACCTTCAGAGTTTGTCGATCTTGCATAAAACAATCTAAGACAAAATTCAACATAATATACAGACTTACAAATTTGACTAACAAAAGCAAGATTCATAGTAAAACTTGATATATACTAAACACAGGAAAGAGATGGTGTGACTAATAAGTCAACACTTGCTAATGGCATAGAACCACCGTTAACAACCATAATCGATTTTGAAGAATCAAGATATAAAAAAATAATTTGACACAAAAGATAACATGCCAATGTTATAGTATCCGAAACCAATAAATATGCATGTCTTGATAAGATATACTATGCTTGTTTGTATCACACTAATTCAACAGGGGGCGAACATAAGGTTCTTCTTAAGCCCCAATACACAAAATTAAATAAAGGAATTGTTTTCCGAGAATTAAATTCTATTACAACATTTCTACGTCCAAGTATTGGTTTGGTTGACTCGTCGCCCATATGAAGAATATATCCATCTTCTACGGGATGAAAGATATTAAAGCATCAACGATCCTTATATGCATGAAAAGATTCACCAGATCCAATCCACCAAGAAATTTTATCATATTGCACATAACATATTCTAGAAATATGTGATTCATAATTTTTAATAGTATAATTTAGGCCTTGTTGTGGACTTGGGTCCTTAGACCCATTTCCAATCCATACGTCATTGCACGATTGTTCTTCTTACCAATATGACAATCCTTCATAAAATGACCAAGTTTGCCGCACTTCCAACAAGCCATCTTAGAATTTTTGTTGGAACCGTCGGTATTATGTTTCCTTTTGTTTCCCTTAGAGTCTTTGTTGTTTTTCTTGTTCTTACCATCTTCAAACATATTCATAAAACATGGTCCAACAATATCTTTACCCTTGCATTTGCCACTTTCTTCCATCCTAAGAGCTTCCTCTACACGGAAGTGGCTTCCAAGTTGTACGAGATACAACTCATCCTTGTTGTGTTTTAACATGTGTTTGAAATCTTTCCATCATGGTGGAAGTTTTTCTATGATTGACACTGAGATGAATTCGTCATCTTCAAACCATGTTGTGTGTATTGTCCTAGAATTCGAAGGTGTTTGTGATATTCTTCCATCACATGCCTTGAATCAACCATTCTGCAGCTAAAATTAATGACAAGAAACTTCTTACTAGAAGAATCTACTACCATGTATTTTGATTCTAGTTGATTTCACAACTCCTTGTCTGATCCACATTTTGGTACACTTCAAATAAGGCATCTGACATACCATTCGAGATGTGCCCTCAACAAATGTAATCGTCATTCTCCCACTTGCATTGCCTCCTTGTCTGATCCATCGTCTAATCTACCACATAATCTGGCGTGGGAGTACTCAACACATACAAAACCTTCAATGTTGTGAGAAGGAAGTGAAGCTTCTTCTGCCAACGCCTAACATATCTGCATTAAAAATTGTCTAATTTTCCAAACTTCATCGTCACATCCTTAACAGTTTTCGTCATGATTAAAACTGGAGAAATACTTCAATCTATGTTAGAATTTGGATGTGTGAGTGAGTGGTAATAATCGAAAAATCGGGATATATTTCCTGAATCGTATAGAGATCAATTTCAGATTGACGTATTTCGACACTATGTACCTCGGGTATCACGGAATCCTCATTTGGAAAATTTAGATAATCAAATTTTGTTTCTAAAGCACGATAGAACAATGCAATACACATAAAGTTTTTATGTAAGCTCTGTCGAAAGAGATGAGGTTTGTTATATTAACACAACCGATAGTTAGTTATTTTAAGTTAAAAGTGGTTGGTAGGAAAAGTCACAACTCTTGATAAAGTTAAAGTTGTGTCTTTTGGTTGGAAATATCGGTGTGATGAATGGTTTAAGGGTAGATAAAACATATTGTAAGCACATAAAGTATTTATATCTTTTACCCTATATTAATTTTATTTTTTATGACAATTAATTTAAACCGGAATGAAATTTGAACAGCAACAAGAACTGTCAAAAAGATTTAGACCACATGTAATGGTAACCATTACCACGAGTGGTGTGACGGAAAAGGTGGTATAATTTTAAATTTTAATTGAACATTTAAACACAGTTTAATTAGATTAATACATAACGGAAGCAATTAAATAACCAAAGTCCTTTTCAGAGGACATCCGAAAAGAGAGGGAAGAAAACTGATGAGAAGTGCCTAGATGTCTTGGCTTCGAACTCTGGAGAGAAAATTAATCCCCCATTAGCCACGGAGGTTCACTTGCCATGACTCCGGGCTTTCCAAAAAGATAGTCGGCTCTGGGAATAGTCGGCTTGAAATGTCAAATTGGACACCCGGGTTATCAAAAAAAAACTGTCTGATGAGCCTTTTAGGATATATGTGAATACCAAAGGAGGATCAGATATGGGGGACGAAGTTCACCGATGGAAAAAATAATACCGACACCCTTATTCTTAATTAGGGGTATTTAGGCCATCCAACATGGTAAACATTTTAAAAAGGTTAAACTTGTGTTATGACATTAAATAATAAACATTTTTGTTCTATAAACCTATTCTTATTATATTTAAACATTTTCATGTTTATAAACATCCCACATTATCAGATGCATTAAATTATAAAGACGCACAAGCTTGAAATAGATGCTCACTATGGTTTACAAGTTTTCATACCTCTTCAACATCTTATAAACTTTTTCATAAACTATCATAGCGACCCTTAAAAAGGTTTAAAAGATAATATTCTATTTATATAAAAGACATAATTTAACTTTATGAAAGAATAATCAACATAACTAAAAGATATGCTTTAATCATATAAGATACTCCTCCCGTTTTAAAATTATTGGCCCATGTTGACTTTTCAAGTATTTTTCTTCTAACTTTGACCTTAAATATTTTTGTTTATGTTATATAATACTTAATGAAAAGTATATGAATTGATTGGTTTTTAAATGTATTTTCATAGATATGATTTTCATCAAGTATCATATAATACAAATAAAAATATATAAAGTCAGAGTTGGAAGAAAAAGACTTGAAAAGTCAATAGGGGACAATAATTTTGAGACGAATGAGGTATCTTTTTTCCTCTCAAAAAGTAACGGGCCAAGCTCATACAACCCATATGGGTCGTACGTTTGTCTGGTTATGGCTCAATACTGTTTAATGAGTCCAATTAAGCAAGCCAAATGTTTAATTCAACTAGTTAACCAATTATATATTTACAATAAATATATAAAATCGATGTCTCGTGTTATTGTATGTAAGTATGTAATCCCATAGTCTCACATATTATACGAAAAATATTTTATTATGTTATATCATGCATATAAATCTTACATAGTGACCATTACACAACTCCTAAAGTATACGTGAAAGGAGCATATTGGACTCGGTTTGGTGATACAGGTCATCTAACGTGGTGCAAACCATCCCACTCACTGGTCAAAATTTGATGATTTTGATGGTTTTGGTTTGATTTGATGGTTGATTTGATAGTTATCATTGCACTTGTTTCATGATAAGTTTGGCGATGTGATAGTAAATGGTTATGTGACCTAAACGATGGAAATCTTATTTGATCCAAATTGTCCTAACTACTACTTGTGTTTCGTTTAACTTATTTCAAGTGGTCACACCAATCTCCTGAAAAGAGAGAGTTTTACGTGGTTTGAATCTGTGTGGCGGTAGATTCAAACCCCGTAGATTAATCGGTCAAAATGTGAGAACAATGGTTAAATAAAACTACTAGTTGTGTTTCGTTTAAGTTAAGTAAGTAAGAGGTTAGAAGTGAAATATTGTTTGGTTGGTTTGTTATTGGTAGCGACATGATATGTTAAAAAGTGCAAAGAAAGAGCATCATCAAAAGAACAACACACCATTGTTTACTAATTCCCATCTTCATTCATCTTGACAAGAAGAAGAAAAAAATGGTTACCAATTCCATACCAATATCAAAGATGGTTCCTGCAACATTATCCCCCAAAACCCCTTTTATAACAACCTTAAATACATTCCCATCATTACCACCAAAACGCCAACAACAACTCACTCTGAAAGCATCATCAGATACAAACAATAACACCCAACAAGAACCATCTAACAAAAACCCACTTTCAGTTCTTGTCGATGTTCCTCGTACACTTTGGAAACAAACCCTTCGTCCATTAAGTGATTTTGGGTTTGGTCGTAGGAGCATTTGGGAAGGTGGGGTTGGTTTGTTTTTGGTTTCTGGTACTGTTTTACTTGCTGTTAGTTTAGTTTGGTTAAGAGCCTTTCAGTTGAGATCAAGGTTTCGGAAGTATCTTGCTGTTTTCGAGTTTTCCCAAGCTTGTGGGATTTCCACCGGGACCCAAGTTCGTATTCGTGGCGTTACCGTTGGGAATGTTATTCGGGTTAATCCGTCTTTAAAAAGTATTGAAGCTGTTGTTGAGGTTAAGATTTTTTAAAGATTTTTATGTTTTTTTTTCCTTTTTGGTGTTTTAAGGTTGTTGGGTTGTGTTTTTGCTAATGTAGGTTGATGATGATAAGACAATTATTCCTAGGAATTCGTTAATTGAGGTGAATCAATCTGGTCTTTTGATGGAAACTATGATTGATATTACGCCAAGAGATCCGATTCCTTCGCCTTCTTATGGGCCATTGGATCCGAATTGTGTTAAAGAAGGTGTGATTGTGTGCGATAGACAAATGATGAAAGGGTATCAAGGTGTGAGCTTGGATGCGTTAGTTGGGATTTTTACGAGGCTTGGAAGGGAAGTGGAACAAATTGGTGTTGCTAATACTTATGCATTGGCGGAACGAGCTTCTGCTGTTATTGAAGAAGCTAGACCCTTGCTTTTGAAGGTGTGTTATGCCTATTTTTACAGCCTTTTCTTGTTGATGCTTTGAGATTTGTTTGGGTGTGCATTACGAAAGTGATTACGTCATATTAGATTAGAATCGCACAATTAGCCATTTAGCTGTAATGAAATGGACTCTAGGACATAATGTATGCATGTGTATCTTATGCTTGATGTATAGTAGTTATATCATTCAGTGTGTGTGTGTGACAAATGATGATTATTTAAGGAATTAATAGATAAAGATTTTTTTTGTCCCATGTGAAGAAGGATGGACCTCTTATGAAATGGCAGTAACACTATTCAACTTAAGTTACTAGAAAAAGGAAATATTGTTTTTTTTTTCCTCCCTTTATTTGATAATCTGCATCCTTTTTATAAGATAAGCATAAACAGAATATGTTTATTCAGATGTTAAAAACTTGATTATTGCAACTTGAAGTGGCAATGCTGCGTAGTCATATAATAAGTTCTAAAATGCAAATTGAAATGCCCCTTTACTATGCTGTTTGTGTTATGCCATGACGATGAGGAATATGTATACATCTTGTTGACTCAGGTCTATGCTCGTTTTTGTTCAGTTATTAAATCTTAAATTAGTGTCTGCGTTTTCATAGATGAACTTAGGCATTTCAAGTTTGGATGTGTATTTGTAGAAGTGCTTATTGCAATTTTCAGGAGATAATAATCAGATTTCTTACATAAGTAAACTTCTTACATACTTCTTCACCTCTGGTCATGCCGACTATAAATTATGAGAAAGATAAAACATAATCGCTTTACCCCAATAACCAGAACTGATAACAGTTCAAACAAACATAAAAAGTCCAACCAGTCCTGCTGATAACTTTTTGGCCATTACACGATGAGAATAGCAGCAATACATTTGTTTAGTAGACCCTTAATTCACACTTCCCTTTCCCCCGAGATGCTCACGCTTTTCTTTTTGGGATGTTAAAAGATAACTTATTTATTTTTGTTTCAAGTTTCCAAGCCAAATTTACCTTTTTTGCCCGTAGAAATCGTGTTTTTAGATTAGAATTTAATATTTGTCTGCAGATTTTCCTCATTATGTCATCGTTAAGGGGATTAAGACCTTTAATCATATTCAATAGACAAACATTTCTATCAATCTTTGTGTCAATAAAAAACCACATGTGATATTATATATCGCTAATTAACTATGAGGTTTGCTGCTAATACGTAGTTCTGGTGAGGTCCTGGATGCTTCTTTAGGGCCGCTTGTCACTGGCTTCTCTATACCAGCTCCCTTGTGGCACTAAGTTCTCGTACTAAGTCATCCTAACTCAGAACAACACAAAGTTTGCTAGGAAGAACAATGCAATTAAAATGCAAGACCAAATGGGAAATATAACTAATTACTCAATTACTCCAAGAAGAATGCTTACAAAAGAGATAGGAATAACACTAGTATAGGTTGGTTTGACCAAATGAGGCCTTACCCTTTATATAAATCGTTGTGTGCAAACCCAATCCCGTGTTGGATAAATATAAAACTCGAAGTCAACATATAAGCATGGTGGACTACTTCTTCAGTTATTCGATTGCAAATTGGTTTTAGAATAAACCCTGTGTGGGTTTAAATCTTGGAACATATCGATGTGGGCTAAGTAGCTACCCTAACATACTCATTCACCGCTCATAAGTGTTTGCAATGATTAGTATAGTATAATGACTATAGTCTGCTCTCCAGAAAAGGTAGCTAGATACTTATCAGACATTCCACACCCCTCAAGTGCTAAAACTAGGAAGTAGGAAGGGCTTCTGTCCTCTATCTTCCATGAGAAATCTCAAGAACCCTTGAAGAGTCTTGGGTTAACCTTCTTGAATGAGACCTTAAACTTCCGCGCGTCATGCTACATCTGTAAGACTGTAATTTCCAGCCTTTTATTCTTCAAGAGACAAATAATCAATTTGGAAACACACATCCAGTTGTCGTTTAAGAAAGAAGGTCTTGTGAGCTATTTTTTATTATGAGCTCTTTGCAATTCCTATATAAAGTTTATAAACTTGATTAGTAAAAGATTAAGTTCAAAATAGTCAGCTATAGATTTACAGATTTGTTGGCTGTAAGTCTTAAACCCAGTATTTTCTCTTCGATGGCAATTAAATTGCTTTAGACCAACAACAACAAGAATATGAAGTCATTTAATAGTGTACGCTCTTTTCATGTTACAATCTAACCAACTGTGACGTTACAAAGGCTATATTTTGGTTGCAGAAGATATTTCCTAGTATTAAAACATATATATGTTTTTTTTTTTAATTTTTTTAAATCTATACTCAAATCTAGCTGTATGTAGTTCATGCGCCCCCAAAGTCCTCACTTAAAGCCATTTGCAGCGTCACGAGAGTGGAGTGTCCCCTTTTTGCTCTGTTTGCGAGCAATCATTAGATTAAGTGTTTCAGAATGTTGAACTTGGATTTTGGATTTAGCAAAGTCTCTCAACTTGTGTTCATGGATCAATGCTATATCAACTTGGAGAGATTATACCAATCTCATGCACCACCTGTCTGTTATGTCTCTCCCAGATCCAGGCGATGGCTGAGGATGTTCAACCTATGCTGGCGGAAGTTCGTCAAAGTGGTTTGCTGCAGGAAGTAGAAAGTTTAACTAAAAGTCTCACTCAAGCATCAGAGGATTTGAGGTAATAATGATGCACTTCAGATTTGTCGTTTTTGTATGTTTAAGACTTTAAGTTGCATGCAAGCTCTTCTCTCTACATGTATTGTGGTAAAAAGCTACATCCAGTTGTAGTATCCTCCAGCTTTTACTGAAATTGGCAGAATTGGTGGGTTGGATGGGTTGTGTAACTGGTCAAATTGGGTTTGAGGTCAAGTATATGAATTTCTGTTGGATCGGGTTAAACCAAAACATTTCCTGTCCAAATTTGTTTGGTCTTAAAATAAATATTTAGTGCAACAAATATGGTTACAATATTTGACACTGCTCTAAAATCTAAAATAAAAATGATATATGACGAACATTGTGTTGCACAAAAAAGTATATGTCCAGTGACATTTGACCCCTTATCTTTGTAGCTAATTTATTATTTTACCTGTTAGAAATAAAATATAACCCAAGTTAACATGTTTATAAGTGAATGGGATGAAATTGTCACCACATATCATCAACAGTAGGCTAACAGGGAAAGTTAACATTTCTGATTGGCAGGCAAGCTCATTCGGCTATTATGACTCCAGAGAACACCGAGTTGATCCAGAAATCCATATATACCCTTGTATTTACTTTGAAGAACATCGAGGTTCGCAACCTCATCTATTACATTTTCGATTTCCTTCAATGTGGCTATATGGGCAGTTTAGGAGTTGCAGGTCATTCGGGCCTATATGGGTTGGGTCAAAACGACTTTTTCCAAAAAGAAAGTTTCAGTTTCAATAAATAGTTATGTTAAATGTGAGTACCACAAACTATTTTATTTCAGCAATAATCTATTTTTTTATAAATAGAATGATAAGATGGCTATATTCATTATTTGCCTTCAAATGCTGACTTATATCTCCTAAATCTTCACTTTCAGAGCATAAGTTCAGATATTCTGGGATTCACGGGTGATGAAGCCACGAGGAAAAATTTGAAGTTGGTCATCAAGTCACTCAGCAGGCTGTTGTGATGCCTTAATTTAGAACAACAATTCCTTATTGTGAAAATGTTTATAGATCCTATTGTGATCCGGTTCATTAGTACATCATGCAGGTTCAATCATATGGCCTGCTTGCTATCGTGTTTTGTTAGTAGAGTTGGGATTTTCAAGTCTTGTAGAACGTGTGGATTGAAACGTCCCGTAGGATTAAAACATTAAAATATTGGCACTTTGTATTAGCTGATTTTTGTTATTGTATGAACAAACCATATTCATTTACATACATATGTGCACTTCCACATACATAAAGAGACCGATAGAGTGATCCAATTTATTCTTGTGGAAAAAATAACTACATTGTTCAGCACCATGCGATCTGTATTGCCTGTTGTGATGGTTTTTATATTAAAATGTTGCATCAAATTTGGTGCATTTTTCTATCCTAATTTTGGCACTTGAGATCTTCACGCCTTGCCAATGAACTCCACATCGAACAAAAGAACTGAATCGGGTGGAATGATGCAAGAACCTGCAAATGCACAATTGTAACATTTGTTAAGTTTCATTGTTTTGTTGGTTTTCTTTTTGTTTTAATTTGCATTCTGTTTACCTCCTTTGCAACCAGCTCCTCTCATGCCGTAACCAAGTTGTGGAGGAAGCTTCAAAGTTCGTTTCCCCCCTAAAATCAACAATTAATCAGCCAAATCAAGTGTACCAAATGCGATCAATTATGGGGCTGTTTCGTATTGCCATTGATAAGGAGTGTATCTAGGGTGAGCTGAGGGGGACAGAGTAAGCGAGCAAAGTGTGCAAGCCTAGTCAAACGTAACTGTTATAGGCGTTACACAAGATGCTGCAATAGCATGTAGCCATGCTTATTACGTATAACGTAAATCAGCTACTTGTTTTAGTGTTTGAAAAATTCTGATCATCTAAAGATTATCATGTTACCTAAACAGCATTTGCTGCAGCTACTCGACACTGATTATCTGCTAGTTTAAAAAACACTTGTTTTTTTGGGCAAGTGTCCAACTTTTTGGCCGACTAATCGACGGGACTTTAGCCGGCCGCCATAGACTGAAATGGGGTCTAACACTTTCTTACCAGCAAGCATGGGAGGAACTCCATCTCCGCCTAGAATACCTTGATCCCATCCTTTAATCACCTGTTTGAAGTCACTTGTTAACACTTTGAAAACACAGTTCCAAGAATCTAGTACTAATGGAGTGTTTGGGATTATAAGCAACTTTGGTCGGTCACATGTAATCAAATAAGTTGAATTCACAAGCAGTAGATAAGCAATCCTTAAAACTGATAGTAATAAGCAACCCGAAAGAGGCAACAAAGTATGAATTACCTCACCAACGCCAATACGGAAAGTGAGAGGCTTGCCACGATTATAGCTGCTATCAAACACCTTTCCACTTACAAGCTTGCCCACATAATGTGCCTGTTTCAGCAATGATTATGTGAACACGCAGGTCGGTCACCTAAGAAAGCTGGTAAAATATATATGAAAAATAGATTTGACCTTAATGAGCTGACCCTTTTGAGGTTGAGAACCATAACCAACAAGTTTATCACAGAATGCAAGTCCAGAATCAGCTACTGTGAACTGATCACATGCTGCTGCAGCAGTGTTGGATTCTGGTGCAGCTGAGGCAGGTTTAGGCGTGTCGAAAAACTTAAGACAGAGGCCGAGACCAATGGCTTCTCTCCTTGTCAAGTGAAGTGATTCACTGGGTTTGAACAAGTGCTGGCTGTTGTTGTTAGATGAAGAAAGATTGATGGTTTGGTGGTGGTTCATGTGTGGTAATGAAGATAATGATGGTGGTGGGTTGGAAATGGAAGAGGAGCATTTGAATTTGATGATGGGTGTATGAGAGACGACAAGGGTGGTGCCCATTTTTGCACTCTCCAATCCAATCCAACAGGAAGGAAGGAATGAGATAAGACACCAACTATCAGAATACATTGGGCTGGTTTTGCTTCACATAATGTTTTTGACAAAATTATAATCTGTTAAATCAATAATAATATTATCAAAATGAATTCTAATGTTGGAGGTTATGTCCCAGAGATAATCAATAACCTAGCTACGTACGGATATCACTTGGAATCGTGTAATCACTTTCCAAAGTAAACTATTCGACCCTATTGCCTGGGTATCACGAATATCTACTTGGGGAGACCAAATGTATGAGGCACTAATCAAGAACCCTTGCGCATCCAAGTGTTTAGGTTTTCTGTGTGTTTTTCATGCAGTTATGATCTCCTATTTATAGGAGAGTACTCAAGTCCTTGGTCAAAGAATTATGAGAAATTATAGGAGATATAATTTCATCCATAATTAGCCTCCTTGATTTCAGGAATTAATGGTTACATGACCATATTTATCGTGGCCATTAAATGTGATTGTAACTTACCATATGAAATGGTCAAAGCAGTTACAAGTCATTGAATTCATTTCAATGTGTCATTCATTCAGTAACCTGAACTATCAGCTAGCCCACTGAGGAGCATACCCACTGAAGATTCAAATTGAACCAACTCACTGATGAGTTTATCCGCTGAGGATAATTCCTCTGATGGATTACTCCCTGATGGTATCCTTCAGCTTACGCTGAAGCCATCAGACTGATGAATATCCTTCAGTCCAGAGTTCCTACTCACTAAAGAGTAAACACACTGAAGTTCATCAGCGACTAGAATTCTCTTTAACCATTATTTGAGTCAGGGTGTTCAGTGACCTATGGTGTACACTCCGTACCTCCAGCCTCATTACCAGGTATGAACTGAACCATACAATTGAACTAAATTTCCAACTATCCTCCCCAATTTAGTACAATTCTTTTGCATGAAAAATAAACATTAAACAAACAAGTGCATAAATGAAAATGTCCTGATGATTGAATTTCCATCTTAGTAATTACACGTTCAAGTATTCGAGAATCATGGTGTTCTAAGAATTGAACCCTTCAACCCATTTGAGTAAATACACACAAGTTTTCAAACACTTAAACGCTCCTGACACTATACAAGCCATGCGTCCATATCCAATTTATAAATGTTATAAAAGCCAATGTCCATGCTCCCTGAAGCGGCAAAACCTCAACATTCACATAGGTGGTTCCTCTTTATTCATGCTCCTGCTCAACACTTTTTCAAAAAAATTAACCATTAAGAAGTTAAGACTTTATCCTCCTTTTCAGCAGGTTCCAAGCACCTCCTTGGGATGATTTGTAAATACACGTGTTTCAGTCCTCTGATTGTTCAGCTTTCCACATTGAACTCAGCTACCAAGTTTCCTCAGTAAGGAGTTGGGTATCCTAGCATTCAGTGACTTGTTTGGACTTTAATCCCATCTCTTTAGCAGACTTTATAACCAAGTCTCTAGCCAGTCCCTTCGTCAAGTGATCAGCTAAGTTTTGTTGAGACCTCACAAACTCCATAAATACCACCCCATTCGTGATCAGCTCACGAATCATGCTATGCCTGACACCTAAGTGTCTAGACTTTCCCATTGTACATCTGGCTATAAGCCTTTGCCAATGTAGCAGCACTATCACAGCAGATAGAAATAGGAGCTATAGGTTTGACCCATAGTGGAATCTTAAGGAGCAAGTTTTTCAACCATTCAGCTTCCTTACCAGCAGCTGCTAGAGCCACAAATTCATATTCCATTGTTGAACCAGTGATACAAGTTTGCTTCTTAGAAGCCCAAGAAATTGCACCACCACCAAGCAGGTTTACCCAGCCACTTGTAGACGAATTGTCTTCAGTGTTGCTGATCCAGCTTGCATCAGTGTAACCTTCCAATACTAAAAGATAACCAGTATATATCAATCTATAGTCTATGGTTTTCTTCAAGTACTTTAGTACCCGCTGAATTGCTTGCCAGTGCTGAGTACCAGGATTACTAGTATACCTGCTCAGTTTACCTACAACAAATGCAATGTCAGGCCTTGTACAAGTCATGGCATACATTAAGCAGTCAATCACCCTAGAATACTCAAGTTGAGATACAACCTGACCATTATTGGGCATCAGCTTCTCACTTGTATCCATAGGAGTACTAACTGGAGTGCAATCAAAGTAATTGAATTTCTTCAGTATTCTCAATATAATAATAAGACTGAGAAATTGCTATACCATTACTTTCATGTTTAATCCTTATACCCAGGATAACATCAGCCTCCCCCATGTCCTTCATAGAGAACCTTGATGATAAAAATTCCTCTGTCAGGTCAACCTGAACTTGGTCAGCTCCAAAGATCAGCATATCATCAACATATAGGCAAATGATGACTCCTTTACTAGATTCATCAAATTTGCTATATACACATTTGTCAGCTTGGTTAAGTAAATACCTATTAGACAAAACCACTTCATCAAATTTTTGATGTCATTGCTTAGGTGCTTGTTTCAGCCCATAAAGAGAATTAATCAGTTTACACACCTTATTTTCATTGCCAGACATGATGAAGCCCTAAGGTTGGTTCATATAAACCTTGTCATCCAATTCACCATTCAAGAAAGTTGTCTTCACATCCATCTGATGAATAATCAGACTGTGAATTGATGCCATAGCAATCAGCAGTCTTATGGTACTGATACGTGCCACTGGAGCATAAGTATCAAAGTAGTATATCCCTTAATTTTGTTTAAAGCCATAAATGACCAGCCTTGCCTTGAACTTTTCAACAGTTCCATCTACCTTCAGTTTTCTTTTGAAGATCCATTTGCAACCCAGAGGTTTGCAACCTGTAGGTAGATCAGCCAACACCCAAGTGTTGTTGCCCATGATGGAATCCATCTCATCATTAATTGCTTCTTTCCAGAAAGCAACATCTTGGGACTTCATTGCTTCATCAAATATTTTGGGATCATCCTCAACATTAAAGCAATAGGAGTGTTGGTCAGAGACCTCATCCCTTGTTCCTTCAATTAAGTATAATTGAAATTCAGGACCAAAATCCTTTGAAGTCCTATGTCTTTTGCTTTTTCTAAGCTCAGGCTCAGGTTGCTGAACAACCTCCCCAGTGGCCTTTTCAGGGACCACTGAACCACCAGAGTCTTCAGTTCCTTTTACCAAGGACCTCTGACTTGGTCTAGGGACTGATGAGAACCTATTCTCATCAAAGATAGCATCCCTTGATTCAATGATTGAGTTAATAGCAACTGAATCATTAGGTTCAATAACATAGAACCTAAAAGCCTTGGAATGCTCAACATATCCAAAAAAAATGCATTCAATGCCTCTTTTACCCAAAGTTTTCAGCTTTGGACCAGGGAGCCTTAAAACTGCCCTACAACCCCAAACCCTGAGGTAGTTCAGGTTTGGTTTCTTTTTAGTCCAGAGTTCATAAGGGGTAATCTTGTTCCTTTTTTTTAACCCTATTTAATAAATAGCAAGCTGTTAACATAGCTTCACCCCAGAACCCTTGACTCAACCCTAAATAGGACAACATGGAATTAACCATTTCTTTTAGTACCCTGTTTTTCCTTTCAGATATACCATTTTGTTGTGGAGTATAGGGGGCAATCATTTCATGGATAATGCCAACAGACTGAAAATACAGAGTATC
>BQNB010164203.1:0-11923 GCA_026074375.1 Tanacetum coccineum
TTGAGAGAAAAATGATTTTGAAGGGGTATTTTCAACTAACAGTACTAACCTTAAGTTAGTTCTGCTAGTTAACTTTTGGAACAGCATTAACTTAACACTACCAGTACTAACTCCAAGTTAGTACTGCTAGTTCATTTTCTTGGATTTCAAAGGTAGCAGTACTAACTAACACTAGCAGTACTAACTCCAAGTTAGTACTGTCAGTTAAAACTGTTAGTACTGACAGGTCATTTTAGCTTATCAGCTTATTATTTCAGCTTGTTTAAGATTTCTTTAGCTTTTTAGAGTAGATTAAGCTTATTTTAGTGTACTGTTTTCAGTAGAACTTATTTGTCTTTTCAAAATAATTTTAAGAGTTAATCAGTTTTAGTTTTCTAGCTTATTTATCATTATAGTCCATTCTGGTTGCTTATTCTTATGCTTAAGTGCTTATTTTGGGTAGTTAACCTCCTGTTTTAGCTTATTTGCTTATTTCCTGTTTAATTGTGTTTTGTTAAGGCTAACAGTACTAACCTTAACTTAACAGTACTAACTTATAACTAGCAGTACTAACTTTAAGTTAGTACTGGTAGTTAATACTGGTAGTACTGTTGTTAGTACTGTTGTGTTTCTCTTGTTTAATTTAGCTTAATTGCATGCTTAATTTGCTTATTTAGATTTAGATTAGCTTATTTGTCTGTCTTAAGCTAATTAGAGCTTATTTGTGCCTTTGCGTAAAAGTTTTAAGTGTTTTTGCTATTTCTAGCTTTTATGCTTATTCTAGTTTATGTTCTTGTTTAATTTTTATGTGCATTTGCTTTCAGTATTAATTCACAAACATTCCTTGTTACATTCAAACACCAATCATCAATCATTCTTCGATAATCTATTTCTAGCCTCGTTGGGACATAACGACCCGGGAACACTCTATACTGCTTCCGGTTTTCTTAATCTCGCGGGATTTCGTCCCTTGGTGTATTTATGTCATATATAGATAGGTTTTAAGGGGTGAGCTCGCGCGTAACCAGCTTATATTTAAAAGAGGGAAAAGAAAACGTGTATAAAACAAATGTGCATCAATAGCTCAACGGATGAGCTATTGTAGCACACTTGGTAAAACGTATGGGTTATAAGAGAGAGGTCGTGGGTTTGAGGGTGGTAGACACCCCTTTTTGCTATTTTTTTTAAATTTGATTTTTAACTAAAACTAAATATTAGGACTTAAAGAAAATTGACTAACACTTAAACCTATCTAAATCTAAGAATTTAAACCTACAACTTAGATGACAACTCAAAGATCTTAAAATCAAAATAAGCTAAAACACTTAATAAGCTAATTCAGATCCATAGCTTTTGAAAACTTATCAAATTACTTAAAGGCTATAAATCCAAATCATAAAAACACAACCTATAAGCTATAAATCAAAATTTTAAAACTAATTCTTAACTACTATTATTTTTGGTGTTTTTGAGTTTTTGTGACTTTTTAAGCTGAAATTTACCTAAGATAATAAGCTAATCTATGAAAAGCAAGACTAAATCTATATTAACTAATATGAAAACTACTACCTACTTGAATTTAAAGGTTTAAAGACTATTTAGACTAGCTTAATTGGTAAAGAGAAAATCAGCAGTACTAACTGCTGTTAGTACTGCTGGTTCAAATGGCAAAGCCACAAAACCAATATGCAATTTATCCTGAAGGTAAAAACTGCACTTGACACACTCATACAGAGTGTGTAAACACAAATTAAGCACAATCTAAGCCTTGGAAGGCTTAGATCAAATTTTCACAAGCACTAAGAAAAGGTGAAAGTACCTTGGTGCTGGTTCAACAAGAATAAGCCATAACTTTTTATTTTAGAAAACTAAACTCTAAAAACTCCTTACCTAATGATTATACTAATAAACAGATCTATACTAATAAGCAATTATTAAGCTAAAATTTTGAAAGACAAGGTAATTAAAGGAAAACTTACTTGAAGCTTTAGCTAAACAAAAGCTAGTTGCTCAAATGAGCTTATCAACAGCTCTGGCTTATCCTAGGATAAGCCAGTAGAGTCCATGGGATCCCTTCCATCTTTGGATCCCCTTCCATAAGCTCAAATCCCAAATAAGACAAGGTTTAACTGATTTTAGAGTTTAAGAAAATTTAAGGCTTATTTAAGCTCAAATTCAAGCTTATAGACTTGAATGAGCTTATGAGAAGCTTATAGAAGCTTTTGGTACAGTGGCTAACATATGAGATTATTGAAAACTTAAAGGATTTTTGACAGATTATTTAAAAGCAAAACATTCATTCATTAATAAAAGCTTGATTACAATATTGAAATGAAAATTACATTTAAACTAAAAACTTCATAAGCTAGATTAATCTACTTAAAAGAAAAATTACATGAAAAGGAGATGTTATGTGTATGAGAGGTGAGGGTATTTATAGCCTTATAGAGAACCTTCTAGGAACTTGCTTGCATCCCACGCTCCCTTTAGTCTCTGTCGTACAATCCTACAATGATTGGCAAATCATTTACAACCCTTGGATCATGATTAGCCTCACACGGATTGCCAGTGTGGCATCCGTGTGATTTTCTTAACTGTGCTTCTTATGTGAGTACTTCAAGTGTAGAATCCCACATCCCCTTGTGCTTTCTTGGTTCCACGAGGCTTGATAGCTTGAGATAGCTAATGAGAGTACTTGTTTTTACAAATCTAACCCTGCCATCATGATATAGACCACTTGAATTGTCTATCCTACCCATCAATTATGAAAAGCCCCTTCATTTTGACCGAGGGTGAAACGAAGAGGATGAATGAATAGTGCTTTTAACTTGGCGCCTTTTTTTTATAACTGAAAACGGGTAAAATTCGTTTGAACTTTAGGCTATTGGCAAAATTAGTCCTTCTAGTTGGTTTATTAAAGGTCCAAGTGGCAGGATTGGCCCCTGGACTAGTTTTTCATGTTTGCCCGTTTCTTTTGTCCGTGTTTGCCCGTTTTTGACGGTTTTCATGTGATTTTTGATATATCCGTACCTGCACAAACAAAACACAAAAACAAGTATATTTTTGCCATTTTAAGTCTGTTTTGGGTTTAATTAGGCCTTTTTAGGTATAAACGGATATGTGTATTTTTACACTTATCAGGTATTAACAGGATCACCACTGCTTTAATTCCTAATGGTAGATTATAATTAAACTATAAGATGGTTTATGCGGATGCGATAATCGTGATAGGATTGTTCGTGTCTAGGTCTTAGGAAGAAGTACCGCCTAAGTCTTAAGAATGATATGCCGCTTCGAGATAATCAGCCAATGCACTAATTAATCAAACCAGCATTTAATCAGATTTAACATGGTTAATACAATTTTCTATTAGTTGGCTCGTTCCGCTCTTTTGACATGTGTTTATTTGCTTTAGTGTGTATTGTGCTTAGAATTCATATTTGTCACCATAAACCTGTGCCAGTCTCTCAGGCTGAAAACCCCCTTTTACCTCTAGTAATTATGTATAACATAGGTTTAACCAGTAATTAGACTAATCTAGATAGAATAAAATACTGATATAATAATAGGTTAACTCTCACTCTTAGTGTTCGACACCCTACTTACCGCGAAGCTACATCTTAACCGGGTACTCTACCTGTTAAAGTGTTGTCTTTAGGTTAGTCGGCTAAATATAAATGTAAAACCTGATAATCATAAATAACACCTATACAATGACACATCAATCCCTTCAGTTCTGGTTGGATCATAGTACTAATACCTAACCTAACCACCTTATGACTTCAAAATCATTGTAAATTAAGAGGTTGTTGGGTATTTGATCGTAACCATAAAACCATTTTGAAAATCAATCAAAGTGTTTGATATAAATCAAAACGTTCAACACTTTGAGAGTGTGATTCTTTTGAAATGCTCCCCCTACACATGTGCATTGATATTTGAAATTATTTCACACATAGAGGAAAGAGTTATGCACTTGGAGTATGTAAGATCATAATTTTCTCAATCACATTTTCTCCCCCTATGGAAATAACTAATCTCTTAGTATTTTCATACCAATTGATTAAATTTGAGACATGAAAATGTTGCATGGGGAGAAAAATGTTGACACATATATAGCATGAATTAATGGAACCTTTTCTTTGGCTCCCCCTCAATTTCACACATATGATACCAATTGAGAGAATAGGATTATGAATTTGTAAATTTCATGTGAAATTGAGTTTGAGCTACTTGTATATGTTTTAACAAAATGAGTGTTTAAATACTATTATCATTTAACATATTTCATTTGTTCAAACATTTTTTGAAATGTTTTAGACACACAAAATAGACATGTGAGTATGTGTCTAAACGCATTAAAACTTAGTTTTAAAAGCTCCCCCTCAAAAATTGATTCACTTATAAAAAATGATTCGACTTTTGAAAGATGCATGAGGAGGGAGTGTCGAACACACAATTTTGAAAGATTTTGAAGAACCTTTTGAGAAATTCTTGAAAAATTGTGTTCAACAGTTTTGAGAACCAATGTTACTTGAGCTTGAAAGACTTTGAATGCCTTTTGAATTGACTTTTTATGCCAGCTCAAGTCCGAGAAGTTGTTATCTTCTCGTTGTGAGGATAAATGTATATGATTGCACACTTTTCTTTATTTGAGGTCCGAGTTACAATCTAAAGTAACTGTTAGTCATTTAGAAAATAGAAATGACATGTTTTGAAACATTTGAACTCGTGCTCAAACTTCATTTACACACTCGTGTCAATATTAATCTATATTTCTAGGTATGTAAATGTTATCGATTCTAAAAGACATGTCGAGAAGATTCTTTTTGGTATTTTTGAAATTTTTGAATTTTGTATTTGGTTTTTAAGATTTTTTAATTTTGTATTTTTCTTTTTGAAATTTTATATTTTTTGTATTTTCTTTTTCAAAAATATTTTCTAACATAACTAAAAATTGAATGTTTATATAAAAAAGTCAAGGATAAGATGTTTCCATTAGATGAACCATGTGAAGAAATAGGTTCCGAAGCCTTTGAAGTACCTGTATTCAAAGATGAAGAAATTGCACAAATAGTAGTGTTAAGATTATGTGTTTTCTTTCCTAATGGTGAAGCACTATCATTCATGTTGTAGCATGTTTCAATGGAATTTTTAATGGGAATCCACTTAAGACCAACCTGAGTAAAGATTCTACCCGTTGGTTTCCATGTAAGTCCAGATCTAGGAGGCGTTGTTTTCAGATACACAGCAAAATACTTATTTGGAGAAAACTTTTGTCCTATAGGTATTTGTCTGTCATGTTTCTTAGAATCACTTTTCTTTTCTACGGGCATATATCTCTTTGTTGTCTTATGGGGTTGTGCATCCTTTTTCTTTGCAGAGGCATGAGAATTTACCTTTGAGAGGTATTTTAAGATGCACTCATCGTGATTTGCACTGTAAACGTACATTTTGCATGTAGGACATGTCAAGTCCTTTGATTTCAAGAAAGGATTTTGATTCCTAGGTGGTCTTGCTATGTTAACAGTTCTATTCGATACACGATTACTCATGGATGGTGGCCAATTTCTAGGTTGTTGATTAAAGTTCCTAGGTTTCGGTTTGTTACCATTAGCAGTGTTTGGTAATCTAGCAGACTGTTGCATACTAGGGTTTGTATTCAAAGCTTTGTCATTATGAAGTTGTGCCTTATTCTTAGCTTCCTCTAGGTAGTAGTTATGAACCATGTCATTTGAGCCTACAAATTCCCTTGGTGGCTGAAGTGACACATGCTTTGGGCGATTCCTAGAAGGGCCAGGTGCATTCACATCATAAGGCTTAGCAAAAGATGATTTCCTAATGTGAGGCCAAGAATGTAGAGTGACTGGTTTTGTCAAATCATTAGACACCTCAAATTGGGAGGCAAACTGATGTTTTAGAAATTGGGATCGTTTAGATTTATACGCAGATGGTTGTCTTACCACTGGTTGAATTCTGATTGCTTGCAAAGGTGGTTTTCCCAAGATTGATGATTTTTTAAAATTAGTATCCACACTCTTACCTTTCATCTTCTCAATGAGTTTCTTTAACTTACTTATTGCTATGTTCTTGTCTTGCAATTGAGCTTTCAAATCTTGTATTTTGAAATATTGTTCACGTTTTTTTAGAAATACAGTTGATCCGTTTTGTTTGAAACTGTGTCATTTTTCATTTGTTATTGACATTGTTGTATAGCAAGTTCAAGAGAAATCGAGTGATTTTCAAGTTTAGCAAAACTTTTTATAATTAAACTTCTTTACTAACAGTTTTAGTTTGTTTAGAAAGCTTGTCTGCAAGACATTCACATTCTTTTATTTTATGTTGATACAGACATCGCAATTCAGTGTGAGCATCTAAATTAGATAAAAAAGGCAAATAAGAACACATAACATCCTTTGAAACACATTCTTGGAGAAGTAGATTATATATGTTTGAAAAATCAGCTTTGTCAGATTCAAGTTCGTCAATCTCTTTTTCAAGGGATTGAACGTACTTTAATCTGCATGCATCTCTTCTTTAAGTTCATGAACAAATGTGAAACTATCATTTTGTGTTTTTAGTGCAAGAGGAACCAAAAGATTTTTCAAAAGCACATTCAGATCTTGATTAGTTTGTGGGTGCCATTGATCATATGTATGTCTTTCCCAAGCTGAATCAATAATTTCTTTGAAATGATTTATGTTATTAATTTATTTTTGGGTCTATTTCATTATAAGCTTTTACTTTGGCTTATTGATTTAGGTAGAAAACCTATGTTTTTTACAATGTGGGGCTTATATTTCACAAAAGTTTTTCTCCACATTTTCTTTCGAGTTTCATTATCATACCACAACTGATCAAGTTCTTTCTGTGTTGGTGGTTTAAAAACTTCATAAAGACTATTTTGCTTTGTGTAATCATAAGGTTTCACTAAGTCTTTATTCAATTTTGATATACTCTTGTTTAAGAGTCAAGGTCTCTTCCCTATCAGGGGTAAATCTGTTTGCAAGATCAGATGTGTCATATGGGATCTCATACTAACACGGTTTTTCATATTGAGCTTTCTTGAGGTACATCGGATTTGCAAACATTGGTCTACCATTATATATTGAATCTATAGAGGCTAACATGTAAATGGTTTGAATTGATTGATTTTGTTTATACACAATTTCGTTCAAAAACTTTAATTGCTTTTCCATCGCAATCAATTTGTCAAGATCATTTTCTTCCTTAAGTTTCAAATCCGTTATTACCTTATTTTTCTCTTTGACAAGACCTTCGTAACTTGATTTTGTTAAAAGACTCTATTTGACTAACACATCATGTTTCTCTTTGACAACATAAATTTCATATGCTTTTAATTTCAAACCTTCTTTATGTCATTTTCTTTTTGAGCTAATAGTCCTAGAGTATCTTTTAGTTTACATTTAATTGTGTCATATTCAGTTGTACGATTAAGGTAGGTCTTGTACTTCTCAAGCTCAGTTTGTTTATTTTGATGTGCAATTAGGCAACTATCCCGAGTACTATTAGACTCCCCTAGATTTCTATTAGTCTCGTCAAGAGTAGATTTGCACTCTTTCAATTCTTGAGTCAGTGATGCATTTGCTTTCTTTAATTGCTTTTGAATCTTTTTTTTCATCAATGTCATGTTTTAAATTTGCAATTAAATTAGCAAGCACAACACGCTCATCACCACATGCTTCAGCATTTTGGTCAGCCTGATTATCATTATCACACATATCTAATGAATCAGGTGTGGTATTGCTATCAACCTTTTCCATCAAAGATGTATCATTCATGTTTTCAGGTTTCTCAGAATGTTGAGTTTCAACAGAAAACACATTATATTCGGCAGTATATGGTACCTCAGCCATTGGTTTTGTGTCATAGGAAGGTTTGATATCTGTATCATCCTTAGAAGTGCTTTTATCATTGCATTCATTCCTTGACCTGCTGCTTTCATCTCTAGATGTGTTTCCTTGATTCTCTAAACCTTGATCATTCCCTTTGTCTGATACAATCCCACTAAAGTTTATGTCTCCCAAACTAGCATCTGTTGCTTTAACCTTTTGAACTTTGCACTCTTGAATCTGCAACTTTCTTTTATTTAACCTTTTCAACCTATTTTGAATCTCCTGTTCATGACTTGCTCTTTTAACAATACATTGCTCAATGGAGTCCATGTCTTAAATTATTGTTTCCGTAAAGGTTTGAGCTTCCATTTTAGTGTAATCTTTGAAGTCTTTTCTTACTTCTCGATCCTATGAATTATAATTGGAAGGCTTTAACACTTCTGATTATATGAACTTGTTAAACTGCACTTTGATCACATTTAGATCAGACTGGGAATCCTTCTCATTAAGTATTTCATTGTTGAGTTGCTTTTCTAAGTTATTCATGTTTTGAGATAACTCATACTTGAAAGTTCCGACGTCATTACTAAAGAGGTGTGCAAAAGCTCGTCGAAACAATAGACAATGAGTAAAAGTCAGTCTTTCGAGACGTTGAGTGGTTTTTCTTAGTGCGTTGAATTTGTTCATAGAGTTCTCTTTCAAGATCTTTGCTTGCTTTTGCATTCGTTGCATCTCTTATTCCTCTAAACCGGATCTCGAAGATAAAGTATCTTTCGGTTCCATTTTGATCGGATGTGAATTGTGAAGTGAAAATAATTTTCTAGGATCTTACGCAGGTAAAGTGATGTTTTTGTGGATTGTTGTTGAAATCGTTGTTGTTAAGAGAGTACTTTGTTTGATTGATGAGTTGACGAAGGACTAAGAATAAAATTATGAAGTCGTGAAGGGTTCTTTGTTGTCAATGTTAACAATCGTTAAAGTAATAACAAACAAGGACTAACAATGCAACACTTTTGGTAACGAGGGACTAATAGTGAAAAGAAAAGGAAAATAAAATAATAATAAAAACATTTGAAAGGTATTAAAATCTAGTTGAACTTTTACCTTTTTGAACCTTATAAACAAACTTGAACCCTTTCTTTTTGACCTTCCTAACCTTATCGAACCTTTGAATTAATACATGACCCACGTTTGAAAACACATTTTTGAAAGTTACGTTGCATAGTGATCCAGGAGTCCCATGTGGAAGGGCTCTCGCTCAACGAATCAAAGGTACGCCGGGGATAACAGGCTGATGACTCCCAGGAGCTCTTATCGACGGAGTCGTTTGGCACCTCGATGTCGACTCATCACAAGGGAATGAGCTCGGCTGTTTCTCCTCCAAACTTCCTCCCTTATCTCCGTGCCCGTTCCGCATGTGCTTCGCGTGCCATTGGCGCTTTGCTCTTGGTATGTGCTTAATTACACATACCTTTGACCTAACAAAACGAGCTTAAATGACCAAAAACAGACATAAAATGCCAAATATATGTTTGTTTTGCTTTATATACTGTGCAGGTATCCGATATTCACTAAAGGACAAAAACGAAGCTAAAACAGACAAAACCAAGCACAGAATTGGAAAGAGCGTGAAATAACCAAAGCCGAGGACATAAGCATCTTATTGGACCAACCCGTACCCAAGATAATGGGCCAAGTCAGCCCATTAAGCTTATTTATGAAATTAAAAGCCCATGATATAAGCCTAAATCCATTTAATTAAAATCTGGCCCAAAATCAATAACTAAGCCCAAACCAAAAAGGCCCAATAACCTTTAACTATAACACCCTTTACCCTTTTAACACCTTTGCATCGTTAGTCCATAGGGACTAACACTGCTAGTCCCTAACTTTTACACAGTTAGCCCCTACAACCCTTTCACCTATTACACCGTTAGTCCCTTTTCCTCTAACCCCGTTACAAATCAAAAAACCCAATACCCCCAAAATCAATTACCCGCCAAAACTTACTATTCCCCCATCCCTGTCAATGCGTACCCTGTAAACATACAAACCCATTTAACCTTTTCCCCCAACTTAGCTTTCTCGTTGAGTGAAACGAGCTTGTTTGGTTGCGACTCAATATTTATGAGGATACAAGACGATGCTTGTTGTGCATGTACAGTAGTCTCCTCTAAAAATATTGAGTTATTTGCTCCAGTTGCCGATTGGGGAATGCTGGTCACGGTTATTCGTTGCGTTTGTGGCACACAAGTCATTTCATATTTATTCAGTTTAGACGTTAAAGACAGCCTTTTTTTAAAAGTGTCCTCTAAAGGAACGATGTGTTACGTAAACCAGCAGTATGGATTCATAGACCCACATATCATGACAAAGTCTTATCATATCAAGTAGGCTTTCATATGGACTGTCAAGAGAAGCTCCACAGGGCATGGTACGATGAACTCTTACCAAATTCCTGTAGTATGTCCAAAGGATTCGTCGAATAAAAGGTTCTATTAACTCACATCTATGTTCATTACTAAAACAAGGGGAGACATATTGCTTGTGCAAATTTATGGTGATGATATTATTTTGGTTCTACGAACCATTGCTTTGTATAATAAAGTGTTTGAAAAACTAATGCACAACAAGTTTGAAATGTCTATGATAGAGGAGCTGAATTCTTTCTAGGAATTCAAATTCGCCAATCTCCAGTGGTATCTTTATAAAACCGAAGCTAAGTATGCTCAAGCGATTACTTAAAAGCATGGTATGACCTCTTGTTGATAGCATGGTACACTCCAATGGCTAATAATACCCCTAGATGATGACTTGAGGGAAACTCATATTGACCAAACAAAAATATGCGTAGCATAGGTTGAGGCAACTCATGAATTAAGCAGTAGACCGGATATTATTTACTGTACATGCAACAATGTTCTTGAGTGTGTTATCAGAGCTCGACAAACTGAATAGCACCTGGAGGTTAAATGGATCTTCGGTACTTAAGAATCCATTAAAAAGGGACTCTGGTATACGAAGGACACGACTTTATCTAATTGCTTTTTCTATATGTTAGATTTACGCAGGCTATTCGATACACGTAAAAGCATACTGGTGGGTATCCAATTTATATGTGGTGATAAGCTTGTGTCAGCTGTGTCGTCAATAGAAAGCAGGGACTGAACTTCAATGTCTTCAGCAAAAGCCGAGTATGTGTCTCTATCTGCGTGAAAATAATTTAAGGTCAAAGTTAAAGAAGAATGACTTCGAAAGTCAATAGTGGACACTTATTTAGGGACGGAGGGAGTAGTAAATATGGCAAGGGGGTAGTACTATAAAAACTCGAACGTAATTTTAAAATTTTAAGCAATAAAAAATGAAAACTACAGTAATATATATTCAATTTAGTTTAGAGCCAGAGGCGGAGGGAGGGGGTGACTAGCGGGTGCTAGGCCCCCTCCAATAAGCCTAACAATAGTTATATACCGTAAGTTTTTAGCTCATGTTTTTGTTATAATATGCAATTAGCACCCTTCAACAGATAAGTTTTAAAGAAAGTTTCAGTTTTCAGTCAGGTCTCATGGGCGAGTCTATAATTAACCATTTTCTATTGATAAATGGTTTATATATATATATTTTACTAGGTTATCACTACTATATATAAAGAGGAGAGTTATATTGGATACCAAAAAAAGGTTGGATACTAGGGGACTCATCCACACCATCCATCTAAAAAGAAATCAATGGTTGTGATTAAAAGCATTTAATTATTTCACCCATTTTTTAAAATTTAAATATCTCTTAAACCGTTAATCGTTAAGTAAAAAAAAATATACCATCATGACGAACATTTAATTATCTTTCAATAGATATCCACTTTGATATACTTTCGACAAAAATTTTTTTTACGTTTTTTTCATGTCTTTTTCATCTTTTTTCCACGTCTTTTTTTAGATTTTTTCAAATTTTTTCAGATTTTTCACGTTTTTTTACGTTTTTCACCTTTTTTTTACGTTTTTACGAGAAAAAGTTTTTTTTTTCGTTTTTTCCGTTTTTCACGTTGTTTTCTCGTTATTTTTCCGTTGTTGAAATTTGCATTAAAA
>BQNB010164204.1:0-14359 GCA_026074375.1 Tanacetum coccineum
CTCATTTTTTCTTTTGTGAAACAAGTAACCATTTTTCTTTGTTTTTACTTTCTCTCTCTAAAATCTATTTTTCTTATTTTTTTGTTTTGGTGATGAAATGATATCCTAACATTATGCTTGTTAAGTAGCTTTCATTATCTGTTTTTGATTTTTATAGAATAGATATTAGATTTCTCATATTTGCTCTTTAAATATGTCATAAGCTCAAAAATTCATATCATAGTTATAATCTCTTTAATTATGGCTTATCTAATTGTTAGTTTAAGCTTACAAGGTCTGTAAATTCCCCAAACTAAGCGATTGCGTGTCCTCACGCAATATTATATGCCTTATAACCAAATACCTCGAAACTTCCCTAAACTAAACCTTTGAAAAGTAGCAAAGATTTTTGTGGAGAAATTAAGAAATCACAAGTTATAAAACACCCCTATTTCCCATTTTCTAAAACATCTTTTTAAAATTTATATATATATATTTTTTTTTAAATAATGTTATTTTGACTTTCGTTATTTCCATAACTGTTAGGGATCATAGAACAAGATGCATTTCGAATCCGAGAATGCCCCAAAAAGGATAAATTCATCGTTCTCGACTTTTCACTTATCTAAACCAAGCTTAAAACAAAATCACAGCTAAATATCAGTAAGGATGCTAACATTACTCATAATTGCAACTTGTGAACTTTTTACTCCCGTCATAAATTATATCTTAAGTGAGTGTGCTATCTTGAATTTCAACCATGAATCAACTTCTTGCAACATACTATGCTTTACGTTCCACCTTAGAATAATGAGTTTAAAGGCGAGATCATCCCATGTAACGACTTTCGTCTCGGCACATCCCAACCTTGCAGCTAAGTGACCAGGCTTTTGACACCCCACAGAGACTAGTATCGGGACTCACGGACCTTAGTTTTCAAGAACTCTCAGGTTTCCCCGAATATTCATAGCTTATAAAATAGAATAGTCAAAGTGCAAAAGCATATTTGAATTTAACAAAAAGAAGTCAATTTATTAATTCACACTTAATTTTTTAGGCATTTATGCAATTGTAACCCTCGACCTTTTAGAAGGCTGCAACATCGGTTATGAGCCGGCAAGATGGAGCAAACTTTTATCAGTCTCGGATCTTTATTCTTACTATGGGCTTTCTTTAGAAGACTACCACATCGGTTGTGAGCCGGCAAGAGGTAGTAAACTTTTATCAGCCCACAACATTTATTATTATATTTATTTTTTTATCATTTTATCATCATTTCATTCATTTTTTTATATTTATTTATTTAAAGAAGACTTCTTTTTGAAAAATTCAAGTATATAATTGAACTAAGACTAAATTGTTTTGCTATATATTACATAAAAATTGTTGATTTAAGTTTAATCTTCAAAAACAGCACGTATATTAATCCGGTTAGGAGCTTATGGGAGAAAAAGTAACAAGTTTTCCAAATAATCCTTGTTTAGCATCCTACTCATACTTAACTCTATCATTTTTCGTTCTTTGCAAAAATCGCGAACGCTTAGCCTAAAAGTTAAGGAACAAGCTAGAGCTCAACGCGCTCGATCGGGTCAAAATTTACACTTAATCTTACCCAGCAAGAAAGTCAAAATTGTGACAAAAACACTTATTTTAATTTTGAAAATTTTAAATTTTTTCATATTTTTGAAAATTTTGTAGGAAAAACGGGGTACGTGAGAACAACGGGTAAAAGTAGGCAAGATCATATCGAAGATATACTACCCCATACTAAAATCAAACATTGTCCTCAATGTTTCCTAGCCTAAGTCTTAAAAACCCCATACTAGAACTCAAAAAGGTCGAATGCATAACTCAAACATGAAGAAAGTATCACAAAAATCTTTAGCCGTTTATCAAGTGTGCTATAAGATAAATGTTAGTCGATAATAATCTTTAGGATATCGGATTTCCCCAAACTAATGGCAAAGCAACATAGGCTAGGAAGCTCTGAGTGGTCCGGGACTAATCAACCAAACTACGAGAGTCCTTCGAAAGGTTGGGTTCAATCCTGCAAACAATATCATAGTACAAAACAACAATACACAAAGAAACGGAAGAGTAACAGCCTCTTTCATCAACAGATTAGGAATTAAAATTAGAAAATGGATAAGCATGGGTTGCTCAACGAAAGCGCTTTATTTTTGGTAAACGTGTCACATAGCTTGACTCGATCCCTGTTTTCATTTTTTCCTTAGGAAAGTCTGGAGATCCGGGACAACCCAATGGTTGGTGTGTCCCCTCGAAGTAGGCTTAAGTCTAGGTTTGGCAGTTCACTTTGAAGTTTTATCCGTAGTGTGAGTTAATTTTGCAGTGCCTTATGGAAAAACTTTCCCGGTTAGGGTGAATGGGTCAGACCTCGGGTTTTAAGCTTCCCGAGTGAGTTATAATTAGACGTAGTGCGTTAAAAAGCAATACTTGATCACCAACATTGAAAATGTGGTTTTTGATCTTTGAGTCATGAAGCTTCTTTGTCCTCTCCTTATAAATCAAAGAATTATTGTATGTTTGATCTCGAAAGTCATTTATAGTTTTTTCATTTAAGTTGAAGTTACGGTGGATCGCTCGCGGTTTTATGATCGAAATTAGCATGTGTTTATGCCCAATACGCTCTTTGCTTAATTCATTAGGTTGATGGGAACGGCTTTCCATACACGAGCTTGTAAGGTGTGCAACCAATTGGTGTCTTATAAGCGGTATGAAATGCCCACAGAGCGTCATCAAGCCTATCGGACCATGAGGCACGATTTTCTCAAACTGTTCTTTCTAAAATATGTTTTAACCCACGATTCGATACCTCGACTTGACCACTCGTTTGAGGGTGGTAAGCGGTAGAAAGATGATGAGTGACCCCATACTTAGACATTACTTTAGCAAATTTGTCATTACAGAAATGGGTCACACGATCACTTATAATAGTTCTCGGTGTACCGAATCGGGCAAAAAGAGATTTCAAAAACTTAACTACAACCCTAGCATCGTTTGTGGGGAGCGCCTAGGGTTTGACCCATTTGGATAGGTAATCAACTACTACGAGTATGTACTTATTTCCTCTAGATGACGGAAATGGTCCCATAAAGTCTATGCCCCAGACATCAAAGATTTCACACACTTGGATGGAATTTTGTGGCATCTTATCTCGTTGTGAAATTCTTCCCTGACGCTGGCATGAGTCATAGTTTTTGACTAACTCATGGGCATCTTTGTAGATTGTGGGCCAATAAAATCCGGAGTCAAAAACATTTTTGGCGGTGTAGTTGGCACCGTAATGTCCCCCGGTGGGTCCACTATGGCAAGCTGTGAGGATGTCAACAGCTTCTTGGCCTGAAACACATCGCCAGATCACTTGATCCGCACAGGTTTTGAATAGAAAAGGGGCGTCCCAAAAATAGTGTTTGACATCTTTGAAAAAAAAAATTCTACTGAGTTGACATTCCTTTGACAATGAAATTCCCCGCATGGTAATTTGCATAATCGACAAACCACAGGGTACTTGGGTTACCACGAGAAGTCACCATATTAAGTGTTTCGAGAGGAAAACTTTCGTTATTTCTTTTGGGACGATGAACATTTCATTACGGGTTTGTCTAATCTGGGATAAGATGATCAGCTACGTAGTTTTTAGCTCCCTTCGTATCAATTACATTAAAATCGAATTCCTGAAGAAGGAGAACCCATCGTAGCAATCGTGCTTTGGCATCTTTTTTAGCAAATAGGTACTTAAGGGCGGAATGGTCGTTACATATATGATTATATTCATGATGAGGTTGGACCAGAATTTTCGAAAAGCTACACACAAAGCCAAATTTCTCTTTTCCGTTGTGGTTGTACTTGATTTCTCCTCGGGTCATTGTTTTGCTTGCATAATGTTTAGGCCTAAGTATTTCTCAATTCGTTGCCCCGAACTACTACCTATGGGCATGTCGTAGCATCGTACATTTTAGCTCATAAGGGTTCTTGCTGTTCGTTACATTAGTCTCTGTTGGTATTTGATAGGGCCTGCAGCGGTCCCAGTTGGGGGCAATTAGAATTGGAGCATTCGGTAATTTTCTTTTAAAGTATGAAAAGTTGAATGCATTCCTCTGAGAAAATAAAAGGAGTGTTTTTCTCAAGGAGATGTGTAAATGGTGTCAAAATCTTTGAAAAGTCCTTAGATGAATCTATGGTAAAAAAACTTGAATGTCTGGAGAAAGAAAACTCCTACTATCCTTGACGGTAGTTGGGTGAGGTAATTTAGCGATGATGTCTATTTTGGCTTTGTCGACTTCTATTCCTTTTTTTGAAATTTTATGTCCAAGTATGATGCCTTCTTTCACCATAAAATGGATTTTTTCCCAATTTAGAGCTAAATTAGTGTCTTCACACCGTTTTAAGCAGCTTTTCTTAATTTGGGGGGGGGAAAAGGCACGTAGAGAAAGAATTTCCGAAAACTGAAAAGTCATCCATGAAAACTTCCATTGTCTTTTCAATCATATCATGGAATATGGCCATCATACACCTCTGGAACGTGCCTGGTGCATTGCATAAGCCGAAAGGCATGCGACGATAAGCAAACGTTCTTTAATGGGAGAGTGATTGTGGGTCTTTTACCTGATCGTGCGGATCGATTTGTATTAGATAAAATAACCCCGGAAACCAACTCGAGGAAACAATAGTATTCATTTCCTGCGAGTCTCTTAAGCATTTGATCCATAAACAGCAAAGGGAAGTGGTCTTGCCGGGTGGCGTTTGTTTCAAATTACGCATAATCAATCAAACTCTCCATCGGTTGCTTCTAGTTGGTACTAACTCAATTTTTAATTCATGGTCACTACGGTCAGCCTCCCTTTCTTTGGCACACAGTGCATGGGCTCGCCAAGGACTATCCGAGTTGGGTAGATCATCTTCACAAATCCAACGTCAAGAAGTTTTTCAACTTCTTTTTTTATGACTCATAGATTCTTTGGATGAAAACCCTTCTTGTTGTTAGACCGCTGCTTCATAGTCCTCTTCCTTAGAATTTTTGAGAACAAATTCTGGGTTAATATCCTTTATTGTCGGAGTGGGGTTTCTAGCAATTGCTTGCTTTCGGGGACTTTAGAAACCTTTATGGAGAGCGGTCTTTTCATCGGACACTCAAATCTTTGGTTATTATGACGGCACTTGGTTGTTGTCTTTCCAAAATGCATATTCGAGATGAGGTGGTAAGGTTCCTTAAGTTCGAAGCTCAGGGTGTGATTCATCAATTGAAGATTTGGAGTAGTTAGTAGTTTTGGCTTCATCAAATTTTAAGTTCCTTTTTTTATTTCTGCAAATAATTTTCCTTGGTTCGGAGGTGGTGAAGGATCACTATTAGAGTGCTTCGAGGAATAAGAATGTCCCTTCTGGGGTTCATAATAGGATTCATCAACTTCTGAGAGTGTAAGTTAGATCTTCGGCTAGAGCAAGAAAAGCATCAGTTCTTCTTAGAAGTAGAAGAAGCACTTATCCCACGAAAGGATGTGAGAGTCGGAGATGATTTTGAATATTATAGGGTCATTATCCGGGAGGGGGATTGCCACTGGCGATCACGTCTGTAAATCCTCGAATTCTGAGAATATCCTTCATAAGCTAATTCAAACAACGTCGATTCGGTTCGCCAGTTTTATCATTATAATTAAACGAGTTATATCTTGAGTTTGTTCAAGTTATAAGTAATGGGCCTCCTCATTGTCTACTCGATTGGGTCAATTCACCTTCGTCACGTCTATCAAAGCAACGAAAACTGGTCTTTAAGGAAACAACTTCCATGGAATTAGAGGTACTCGAGGGTTGGTTCAAAATCTTAACGACACTGTAGTCGGTGAGAAAACTGAATACACCAACTTTAACGTGACATCTTTAGCAATACCGATTGTGTCGTGAGATCGATAACGGTCTGCTAGTTCTAGTGGTCATGCACGTACGGAGGTAAGGTTGGAAGTTAGCTTTTTCCACACGGAAAAATGGCATGAGTTTTATTGCTTGCGCCAAGATAACAAGGATAAGCATCATCCATTCCTTTTTTTCTTTTTTTTTTTTGTTTTTTTTTCTTTTTGTTTCTTTTTTTTTTCAGGAAATTTACATGGAATATAAGGAATCTGCCGGGGTCACCCAAGTTTTTCAAGTACTTGTTAAGTATGACTGCTGAGCATAAAAAAAATAAATGTGTTTTTTTCGTTCAAAGGTTCTAGACATCTCACTAAGCTTTTCTATATTTCGATTTAAGGCTTTAAGAGTTGAAGCAAACTTAGGCATTATAGTCAAAGCATCTACGAAACTAATTTCGAAACTCATATCTTTGAAGATTTCGTAGAATTTCTCTTTTTGTTCATCAGTGTTTTCACGGCGCTTCTCATCATTTCGCCTTGAAGGATAAGGAATTGACGGTTTTGGGTTAGGCATCGGTGCTCGAACTGGAGCATCAACTGGCTCAGAAACTGGATTTTGTTTTTCAACTGGGACAACCGGAGGTTGGACGTCTTCGGTAATTCCATTATTATTAGGAAAAATCGTGTCCTTTGTCACCTCGGTTCTACGTTCCACTACTTTAGGAGAAGAAGTAGGAATCGTAAGTCCTTGATAAACAATACCACTTTGGGTAGTAATACCCTTCAAGTCTTCCTTCGGGTTAGTAACCGTGTTACTTGAAAGAGAACCTGAATTCGAAGAAGAAGCGGTATTGGAATTTACGAAGTTAGAAAGCATTTCCGTTAAATTTGTCATCTGGTTTTGTAAACCTTGGCCCTGATTTTGCATATTTCTCAATACAGCATCATTAGCCTTGACATAATTCTCAAAATCGGTCTTTGAAACACTTTGCATTTGCTGAGCGGTAGCTTGATAAGGTTGAGCTTGGTAAACTGGTGGTTGACTAGTCGGAGGTTGATACACTTGTCCTTGATAGAAGTTATTTCCATGGTTTTGATTGAAATTGGTTCCTCGATTTTGGTTGAAATTATTCCCTTGATTTTGATTGAAACGGTTTTGATTGTTTTGAATCGGAGGAAAACCAGGAGGTCGGATTTGGTTTGCAACCATCGGAGGTCTAGAATTGGTATTTCCTTGATTAAAATTGGTTGCAGCAGCTTGTGAAACGTACTCTTGAATGTTGTCTCGATAAACATTGCCATCGGTGGATGGACAATTTCTATAAGAATGAGCACCTCCACAAGTTACACAACTCTGCTCAACCGCTTTTACGGGTGCGAGAGCTTGGGCTTTTTGTTTGTCGATAAGCATAGTCTTCATCATATTCTTAAGATTAGAAACTTCGGTTGTAAGAGCCAAAGTAAAACATCTGGTGAAATTCCAGGTAAGTATGTGAATTCGAACTCTCTTTAGCATTGTACTGCCTTGTTAGTGAATTAAGAAACCTTGGATTTACTCTCGATAATTTTCAGCTTTCTCGTGGCATCTTATCAAAAAAAGTTATCCACCCGCTCCGTGTCGGTAGAGCGGTGCTGGATGTGGTTATGGGTGTATGCGTAGGAGTGGGGTGAGTGTGTATGTTGAATAGCGGGTGGTGGTGGGGTGTGCCTGAGGTGTTGGCGGGGGGTGGGGGTGTGGAGCGTGGTCTGGGGTGTATTCTACGAATCTTGATCATTAGCATTCAAAGCATTGTAAAACGTATCTAGTTGATGTAGTTCTGAGAATCCGTGATGTGGGCATGCTCGAAGAAGGTCATTAAATCGATCCCAAGCCTCATAAAACGATTTGTCAAATCTTTGTTGAAATCTCGTGATTTTGTTCTGAAGATTTGTCGTTTTTTAAGGAGGAAAGAATTGATTAATGAATTTTGAAACAAGATCATCCCATGTCAAAATTGATCGAGGAGGTTCTTTTTCTAGCCAAATCCGGGATGAACCTTCAAGACAAAATGAAAAAAGCATAAGCTTAATTGACGTGCTCGGGATGTCCAGGAATCTCATCGTTGAGGTAATCTTATCGAAATAACGGATGTGAGCATGTGGATCCTCTTTATCATGTCCGAAAAACTGCTTGTTTTGAACAAGATTGATCAAACCATGCTTTAACTCAAATTTAGCATTGATTTCGGGAATTACGATTGCATCCTCGTACCCCTCGGTGGGTGCTTAGAGCAATTGTGCCATACTCCGGTTTTCAGCCATCGAAACTAGGGGAGGATTAACAAAAGGTTCTTCTAAATTAAATGGTTCTACAACAGCCGGTTGGGCTTGTTTTTGATGATTATGGTTGCGGGTTTGAGAACGAGTGCGGATGCACAAAGTAGAAAAATAAAATTTAAACTAATTTTTTTATTTTTTTATTTTATAAGCTAAAAAACTATATTAAGCTACTCTAAAAGCTACTACTAGATACGTGTGTGTGTGAGAATGTGAGGCTATTTATAGCCTTCTTCTGAAGCTTCTACGTCCAAATTCAGTTACACGCTCCCAATCATCTTAGCCTTCAATCATTGGATCATAAATTTGGGTCGTTGGATTAGATTGAAGGGCACACGGATTGCCTGCGTGGTAATCCGTGATTGTGAAACCTTGTGTTTCTCTTCCATATGATTTAGTGTAAAAACCCCTTCCTTGGTGTGTTTCCTCTTTAATCCATGATCCTCTTCTTGTGGGATTGACCAATAGGATGCGTTTGGTGATATGTTACTTAGCCACGTAGGATCTTATCACTTGAATTATATTGCCACGCCTTCAATTTAACTTTCCTTTTTAATTTGACCTTGTGGTTAATCGTAGAAGATGATGAACAGTAAAAAATGATTTTCCCGCTCATTTTTCTTATAAGGGGTGCATTTTGATTCTATTTGACCCGGCCTAATTGTTTTTACTTTGGGCTTATAAAAATGAATTGGGCCAGGGTGTGTTTGTTTTGGGCTCATAAAAGGGTGACAGGTTTTTGGTTTGGTTTTATAAGAAATATAACGGGCGTTATTTCTTATAATAAAGAGATAACGGCCATTAAGGCATCAAGTGTTATTTTGTATATTTTTGGGTTTAAGTTGGAGGGCTTTTTTGTGGTAAGTTTAAGGATTTTAGCTTTTTTTAAGTTGACCAAGGGTTTACCAACGCTTGACTGAGGGTTGACCACTGTTGACTTTTTGACCTTTTTGTAGAAAACTTCCAGCTCTTTGTGTGCTCTTCTGTTCTCGTGTCCGTGTTTGTCCGGTTTTGACCGTTTTCTTGTGATTTTTGCAATATCCGTACCTACACAATCACAAAGACAAAACAAGCAATATTCAAGCATTTAAAGCACATTTTTGTCTTTTTAGGGCCTATTTTGATATAAAACGGGTATGTGTTTTTCTCACATAATCAATCACTTATTTTTTATATAAATTATGCGACTTATTATTATAAGGTGACCGGTTTTGTTTTTACCATAATTATGTTTGCAATCCTTTCCTAAAGAGACGATATGCTGAGAGAAAGGTCCACATTATGGTTCTAATTTCGCATGATTTAGGGGTTATCCTTTTTATTTCATCTGAAACAACTCAACTACGAGTCCAGAGACAGGGGCTTTATTTAGATAACCTCGGAGTCGAAATTTGACCTTATTATTATTATTAGCACATCAATATTAGCCCTCGATCCTTTAAACGACTACAACATCGGGAGCGAACCGTCAAGAAACAGTAGTCTTATTTCGACCTCGGTAATTTCCTCGACCTTTTTGAAGGCTGAGTCAACGGGAGCGAACCGTCAGGAAGCAGTAAACTTTTATCAGTCTTGTATTATTATTATTATTACTTCCACCCTTTAAACAACTAAGACATCGGGAGCAAACCGTCAGGAATCGATAGCCTATTTCCCCACAACACTAACAAAACCTTGATGTGTACCTTACTTTCATCATAAGGAATCTCTAAGAAGGGATCAAAACTAAGAATCGCAAAAACCAAATCAACTTTATTTATTGAAAATTATTTTATTTTGTTTATTTAGCTGGTGAGAGCAAAAAACCACAATTAACCTTTATGAGCTCTAAAGAGATCTAACTACTTCACGCTTAGCATCTAACTTATATTCAAATCTATCATTTTTTGTTCTTTGAAAAAAAAATTAAGTCTTGCAAACGCTTAGTCTCGAAAGTTAAAGGGAAAGCTAAAGTGCAAAACTCGGTCAAGTCAAAATCTCCCTAGTTCTAGTCTACGGGCCTACTTATTTCTATACTTTTATACCATTTTCATTTTTTCATCAATTTTTTATTATTATTTTTTTCTTTTTTTATAAAATAAAACAATATATTGGTTAAAACGGGGTTGTGAGGGACACAGATAGCAATCGGTATGTTCATTTTCGACAGAAAATTCCGCCCCCCCCCCCCCCCCCCTCACACTTAGAATCTGAAACCATGGCCTCAATGTTCAATTTAACGGGGTGCACCCCCACACTTTAGGACGAATAAGGCTAATGCATAAAATTCCAAGTGTGGAAGGGGGAGGAAATCAAAATTAGATATATTATATATATATATATATATATATATATATATATATATATGTGTGTGTGTGTGTGTGTGTGTGTGTGTGTGTGTGTGTGTGTGTGTGTGTGTGTGTGTGTGTATGGTGATCAGGATTATTCTCTAAGATTATTCATAGCAAATTGACCGGAGACCGAGTGTTGGAGGAGTGAAAACAAGCACGGCGGTCTTCACAGTCAAAAGGAATCCTGCAAGGAAAAACGGGTACCACAAAACACAACAAGAGAAGAACTCCCCCACACTTATTCATTACTAATACTAATAAACTACTTATTAAAAATAAAAATAAAAATAGATAGATAACATGGGTTGCCTCCCGAGAAGCGCTTGTTTTTGTGCGAGTCTCTAGCTTGACTCTCCCCGAATTCCATTGATATTTGGGCTGAAACAGAAGTACGGAAAAATCTTCGTCGGATTTTCATTCAAGATATTCAGATGAACATTAACGATCTTGAAATTTCGTAGGTCCGATGAGATATTCCCAGAGTAAACTCCTTTTGAAGTGGGTATCTCGGGATTGAAAACTTTGTTCTCATTTTCAGATGAAAATGATAGCAAAGTTTTAGTCATAAATAACTCTAAGCGAAAAAGGAGTTGTTGATCAGAAAAGATAGATAGAAAGTTACGTTCCTCAAGAATTAACAGTGCCTCAGACGAGGTTTTCTTCTTTAAATTCTTATCTTGTGTTACTTCATTGGTGACAAAATGAGTGCTACTATGAACGAGTATGTCTGGATTGAAAACTTTGTCCTCATTTTCGAATGGAAATGATAGCAAAGTAGCAATCTCAGATGACTCCTCAGGAAGAGTCGAGTCACTTGTGGGTTAAAGTGGGAAAAATCATCATCCATATCATCAATTAAGCATTCCATTTTTAAATCTTTATCTTTTTCATTTTCTGAGTGAGTGTTATTGAAAGGGTCACCATACAAAAGCTTTTTCCATTTTTCATTATCAGACTTAATGTCAAAAAGATCATCATCGTCATCTCCCGGTGGAAATGAGTAAACAAGAGCAGGTTCATCGGTGAACCTCTCGAGAATGGGATCAATAATATCAATATCAATCTTAGGCGAAGAATCTGTTGATGGATCTCAGTTTAGCAAATATTCAATTTCTCTAACATCATCTTCAGGATCAAAATTATCATCCTCATTTCCTAGTAGAAATGGTTCAAGAAGAGCGAGTTCATCAGCGAACTCCTCAAGAGAAGAATCACTAGTCTCAATAAGCAGAGAACTAGGAAATGAGCTTCCTTGTAAGGAATCAGAAGGAAAAGTGGTACTGCCAATAATCGGCTTATCTTTCAAAAAATCGATAACAATGATACAATGTACGGATTGAATATCTCTCGAAATATTTCTTGAAGATTTATCAGTATAGAACGCAACTTCTTCATTCTCGACTCTTAAAGTTTACTTTTGTTCGTACAGATCTACAAGAGCTTTTGTAGTGCGCAAGAAAGGTCTCCTTAAAAGGATAGGTACTCTTGGATCAGCCTCAAAATCAACAACGATGAAGTCGACAAGAAAATTGAATTTATCCACTCTAACAATAACATCTTGAGCTATTCCCTTCGGAAGTGCAACAAATTAGTTAGCCAGCTCAAGAGTCATTCGAGTGGGTTTCAGAGATCCGATCCCAAGTTTCTCATAGATCAAAAGAGGCATAAGGTTTATGCTTGCTCTAGAATCGGCTAAGGAGTTGCAAACCTCAAGATCTTGTAAAACACAAGGAATGAGAATGTTGGGATTAAAAGTCTTCTTGATGTTGTTTGAATTACTGTTGCTCATGTTTGTGTTAATGCTACTCAGCTGGAGTTAGTACTGCTCAAAGACTTCAAATAAAATATGCTAAGTGTTTACTACTGATAGTACACAGTTAGTACTGCTAGTGAATATTAGTACTGCTCAGAGACTTCAAAGAAAATATGCTAAGTAGTTACTACTGCTAGTACAAAGTTAAGACTGCTCAGTTGAAGTTTTAAAAAAAAAATTGCTATAGTGAAAATTATGCTCTTGATAGTTATACTATTTACCTAGAGGAATATTCAAAGTTAATGTGCAGTTAGTACTGCTTATATGATATGTATTAGTTGTTTATAGAAAAGATTTTAGATACTTAGGGAAGTATTGTAAGCCGACTAGGACTCTTTGTGTATAAAAGGAGGTCCTAGGGCATAGAGTTTGAAGCACCAGAACCAAAACCAAAAATCAATCTTAGTCGTATAATTCTTAGCTTCAAGGTCTTTGTAACCCTAATTCTCTGAGAGTATTCGTATTATTATCATTAATAATATTGGAGATTATTTGTTGAATTATATGTTCATTGAAATATTGTTTCATTGATAATTCTTAATATTAATGATTAGATTCTGCATAATCAAAAATACATTTAAACAAAGCTTTTACTATAGTTGTGTTAGATGTTAGATTTATCTAATATAATTAAACCTTAAACAAGCTTAAGGAATTTGATCTATTGAAGTGGGATCAACAAGTGGTATCAGAGCTTGTTAAGAAGCTTTGAAAGAGAAGAACCTGTTTTTATACACAAGATCTTTTTTTTAAAAGATATGGATCAAGATTCTACACACATGATGGCCGCATCAAAAGTTCTCATGCTCAAACCTGGTGAGTATGAGATCTGAAGGATGAGGATTGAATAATATATCCATATGATAGACTATGCACTGTGGGAAGTCATAGAGAATCGTGCAACCTTGCCAAAAACAACAAATGTGAAAGGTGTTGTGACAGTGATGCTATTACAACTGCTGAAGAAAAGGCTTAGAGAAGATTAGATGTGAAAGATAGAAGTACTTTAATGATGGACATTCCCAATGAACATAAATTAAAGTTTAACTCTATAAAGGATGCTAAGAAGTTGCTGGAAGCTGTTGAAAAGAGATTTGGTGGGAATGCAGCTACAAGAAAGACTCAAAGGAATCTCTTAAAGCAGCAATATGAAAACTTCACTGCTCCAAGCTCAGGGATGCTTGATCAAACTTTTGATAGGCTTCAAGAGATTGTAAGTCAGTTGGAGCTTTGGAATGAAAAGCTTTCACAAGAAGATGTTAATCAAAAGTTATTAAGAAGTTTGTCACCTGAGTGGAACACACATGCTGTTGTGTGGAGGAATAAAGCTGATTTGGATACAATGAGCATGGATGATATAACATCCCGTAATTTTCATCAATGTAATTATCCATCTATTAAATTAGATGCACTGTAATATCCCTCCATTATATATACCACCTTTTTACAAGGAGATTTTTGCTTTATCTCATTATGCAACGTAACTTGCATCTCTAAAGTAAACGAGCTCACGCAACCTACCTATGCCAACTATATCTATGTTCATATCATGTTAACATCCTAATATGTCAATTCTATATCTTAATATCAATTTTACCAAGTACATTATCCATTTAACATACCATTTACAACGTTATATCAAATACATATAAAATGAATGTGCAAGCCTTCAAACATATGTACAAGTGTAAAATGCACAACATTTGAATATCTTTTCCCTCTAAGTCAATGTATAACTCATTTAAGCCCAATGTACAAGTCAATAATGCAAGAAAACCAAACTAGGTCATTTTACCTCCTAAATCACTTTAGTTTCTTACTACCACTTTAACACAAGGTATAAGCACTTAATGCATGACTTCTAAACCCTAAACCTAAACCCCAAGTCATCTTAAAACCCTAATCTAAAACCCTAAACCTTAAACGAAACCCTAAAACCCTAATTTTACTTTAAACCTAAAACTAAATCCTAAACCTTAAAACTAAGCCCTAAACCTTAATCCTAGACCCTAAACCTTAATCCTAAACCCTAATATATCCTTAATTCTAACCCTAAC
>BQNB010164206.1:2043-14358 GCA_026074375.1 Tanacetum coccineum
AAGACTCTCATGCTCATGTTTTTGTCCTTCGTTTACTCGAGCTTTAATCCTTTGCATGGTTATAGGAATCCAATATCCTAAATCTTATCGACTAACGTTTATCTTTGAGCATACTTAATAAATGGCTTTAGGTGTACATAGAGACCCTTCTTAAAACATTGAGGACAATGTTTAGTTCTAGTATGGGGGGGGTCTATCGATTTGATTGTGCCTGCAGTCGTTGTTTTCACGTAATCCCATTTTTACCACCAAAATACCAAAAAAAATTAAAAATTAAAAAATTCCAAAAATAAAATAAGTGTTTTGTCACAATGTTTGACTTTCCTGCTGGGTAGAATAAGAATAAATTTTGACTCGATCGAGCGTGTTGAGCTCTAGCTTACTCCTTAACTTTTAGACTAAGCATTCACGGATCTTTTTATTAAAGATTTTAAATTTGCGAAGAACGAGAAATGATAGAGTTAATTATGAGTAAGATGCTAAACAAGGATTAGTTGGAAATCTTAAGAGCTCATAAGTGTAGTTTGTGGCTTTTTATCCCATAAGCTTCTAACCGGACTAATAATACGTGCACTTTTCGAAAATTGAACTTAAATCAACAATTTTTGAAGTATAGTCGATAACAATAATTTATTTAGTCTTAGTTCAAATTTATACTTAAATTTTCTAAAAAGAAATTTTCTCTATATCGTGGTAATATAAAGTGTAAAAAAATGATGAAAAATGAAAAATGAGGTAATAATAATAATAAAAACTGTGGGCTAATAAAAGTTTACTGCATCTTGTCGGCTCATAACCAATATTGCAGTCTTCTAAATAAGGCACATAGTAATTATCTGAGACTGATAAAAGTTTGCTGCATCTTGCCGGCTCACAACCGGTGTTGCAGCCTTCAAAAAGGTCAAGGATTTCCTTCGTTTAAAGGATGTATAATTATATTAAGTGTAATATATGTGATTTAATAAATATAGGGAAAATCTCTTTTTCTTAAATTTAAATATGCTTTTGAACTAAGACTATTTCTTTGAAGTTGTGGTTTTTCTAAATGAATTGTTTATTTGACGGGAAGCCTAAGAGTTTTTGAATTCGAAGGTCTGTGAGTTCCGATACTATTCTCTGTGGGGTGTCAAAAGCCTGGTCACCTAAGCCTGTCTCGGCTAGGATGTGCCGAGAAGAAAGTCGCTACATGAAATGATCTCGCCTTCAAAATCATAAAGAGGTTGATCCATAGTTTGATCCATAGATGAAATTCAAAATAAGCACACTCACCTAAGTTATTATAATTGTCGGGAGTGAAAAGTTTCACAAGTTACAAGTATGAGTAGTGTTAGCATCTTAACTTATATTTAACGGTGATTTCATTTTTAAGCTTGGTTTGGGATAAGTGAAAAATCAGGGACGATGAATTTATCTTTTTGGGCATTTTAGGATTGAAGTGCTTCTTGTTCTATGACCCTAATGGTTATAAAAATAACGAAAGTCCAGACATTCTAGTTAGTCAAAAAGAAAAGTATAAAAAAATGAAAAAAGGAAAAATACAAAAATATGTGTGGTAATAAGTGTAAATATTTAAAAATGGTCAAAACGAGGCTTTTCAAAGCTAATGATTCTTTAATTCCCTTTGATGAACACTTAGCTACTTTTCAAGGTAATTAGTCGAGGGAGATTGAGATTCTTGGTTTTCTAAAGAGTTTACTTATGGCATTGCGTGAGGACACGGCAATATCTTAGTATGGAGGATTTTGGTATGTGCTTAATTACACATACCTTTTACCTATAAAAACGAGCCTAAAATGACCAAAATATATCAAAAATGCATTGTATTTGTGTGTTTTGTGATTTATGATTGTGCAGGTAACAGATATTCACTAAAGGAGAAAAACGAAGCCAAAACGGACAAAACCAAGCACGGGATTGGAAAGAGCGTGAAAAATCAAAGTCAAAAGACGTGTGCATCTTAAATGGGCCAACCCGCACCCAAATTAATGGGTCGAGTTAGCCCATTAAGCTTATCTATTGAATCAAAAGTCCAAATCCTAAACCACTAAACCGGCCCAAAACCTAAAGCCTATTAGCCAATCCATTACACCATTAGTCCTTAAGGGTTTGCATCGTTAGTCCTTGAGGACTAACACTGCTAGTCCTTATACCTTTAAACCGTTAGTCCCTGACTATTACACCGTTAGTCCTTAAACAATTACACTCCTAGTCCTAAACCTAACCCTGTTACCTTTTTAACCATTAACCTTGTTACCCCAACTCACTCAATTAAACCATTTCCTGCCATTTTTACTATTCATCATCCCTGTCTCTTTCACTTTTCCCTACAACCTGACAATTCCAACTCACACCCCTTGCTTATTTACTGCTTATTTATTGCTTATTGCCGTTTATTGTTGCTTATTAATGTTGTTTACTGCTTATTTATGCTTGCTTTTAGCTTAGAAGTCATTTTATCATGATTTAAGTTAATAATGTCAAGTTTAGCTTAAAACTGCATATTTTATTTGCTCACTCTAAGTGCTTATTTCTATTTTCATAGTGCTTAATATTGCTTGATATTAGTTGTTTGTTATCTATTTTCAATAACCTTTGCTTAAATCTTTAAAGATCAAGCTTAAAATGGATAAGAGAACCTAATGAGTGTTTTGGGTTAGTCTTGGAAAATGGGTAAATGAAGTTAAAAGTTGTTTTTGCTTTGAAGTCAGTTTTAACTAGGCTTAAGTTGTCTTAAGTTGTTTTAAAAGTTTTTAAAGTACAAAAATCTAGTTTAAGTTTAAATTGTAGTATGGTTTGAAAATATTCCGAAAAAAAAAAAAAAAAAAAAATAAAAAAAAAAAACCACCTCCAACAACTGTATTGGTTGTTAATATAATTGCTTATTTGCTTAGATTCTTAGTAGTAGCCTTTTGGTGTTTAATTCATGCTTGTTTTTAGTCTAAAATGCAGTAGTATAGCTTTGGTTAAGTGTGCTTTAGTCAATTGTTGTTGAGTCTAAATCTGTCATGTGTCTAAGTCTCTTTTTCATAGTTCAGAGTCTAGTTTTCATTAGCTAATTTAGGTTTAATTAAGCTTGTTTTATGGTCTGAATTTGATAAAATAAGTCATTAAGGTACTTACTTAATCTGTTTAGCTTTTCTGTGGAATTAAGAAAGTTATTCTAACTTAATTTGAGGGCTTAAAGTAGTTAATTTTCCAAAATAAAAGTCAGTATATACTGATTATTGATCAGTATACACAGACACTTTTTCAAGTGCTTATTCTAGCTTATTTAGTTTCTCTATTAGCTTATTTTTTACTTTATAGTGAAGATTAGTTATAGTAGTTAATATGTTTTTGATCATTTCCCATTTGCATGTGCTTATTTGTTCTGAATTTGAGCTTAAAAATGCTTAGTAGTCATTCAAAACTGCCAGTTTAAGTCATAATCCATTTATGCTCAAATAAGCTTTTTAGCTTATGTTCTTTGCTTATTTTTGTTCATATCTGCTTATTAGGTCTAGGACATCATCTGCCTTAGCTTATTTGCCTCTACTTGTGGCTTAATAGGTCTAAAATAAGCTAAACAGTTTAGCCTTTAGACTTAGTTAAAAATAAGCCAAACTGTCAGCTTGTTTTGCTAATTTCTAGCTTAAATTTTGAGATTTGAAAAAAAAAGTGTCTTTTCTAAAGTTAGTCATTTTTGCTTATTTTATAAGTTGCAAAAGAAAAAATCAAAAAAAATGTTTTCTAAAAAAAGGGGTCACAGGGGTCGAACCTGTGACCTCCCCTTTGCTCACTCCTATTATTTAAAACACACACTACTGTAAAAATCGCCCTGGGGTCTTTTTCTTTATAGTTTGTTTGTTTAGTATTTTAAAGTCATTTTAGCCTTTTTGCCTTTCAGCTTAATTTAGCTTATAAACAGCTTATTTCAATAAGCTGTTTGTACCATTTTATTTTTCCTAGAATCTAAGCTGTTCAAAGTACTTTCCATAAATTTTTCAGAATTTTCCCATTTAGTTTAGTATTTTTAATTAATTTTTTAGATTAAAAGTGTTTTTAATTCATATTAAAAATATAAAGTCAAAAAAATATAATTCTTTTTTATAAAATTTTCTTTTATCATTTAGGATTGTTAAAAATTAAATTTGCATTTGGTAGGGGTTAAAATTTTAGAATTTTAGTTTTTTTAAAGAACGGGATTTGAATCCCGTTATCGTTTTTAGTGTTTTAGCCTTAATTGCTTTCGTTTTAGTTTGCCTTTGTTTATTTTAGCATATTATTAGTAGAAATAGAAAACCAAATCCAATTTGTGATATTCAAGCATAAATTCTCAAACGTTACCTCGATTTTTAAATTTGCACCTCGTCGGGACACGACCCGAGAAGGTTTTTATGGATTTTACTTTGGGTAAAAGTAATTATCCTTAAAAAAGCCTCACAGAATTCTTATTATTGATATTATCCTTATATATTTATATTATATATTTATTATATATTATATTTATATATACTAAAGGATTGAAGTCAACGTACTTGTGAATAGGTGTCGGTATTTTCGTTTAAAATCGTCCTCACGCTCCCATGTAGATTCTGGTTCGCGACGCGAATTCCATCAAACTTTTAACAATGAGAGTCAAACTATGCTTGAGCCGTTTGACTTCGCGATCCATTATTTCTAACGACTCCTCTTTGAACCATAGCTTATCGGTGATCTGAATCTCCTCTAGAGAAACGACAAGTGTTTCGTCCGTTAAGCGCTTCTTCATACTTGAAACATGGAACACATCATGTATCCCACTGAGCTCTTTCCGTAACAATAGCCTATACGCCACTAGGTTAGATTTTTTTTCTTCCAAAATTTAGAAAGGTCCAACATATCTTGGGCTCAACTTGCCTTGCTTCCCGAAGCGAATCATGCCTTTTTATGGCGATACCTTAAAAGTACTCTATATCTAACCTAAAACTCTAACGACTTTTTGTTTTTGTTGGCATAACTTTTCTAAGGGCTTCTGGCTATCCTCAACCATTCTTTACCGTTGTTATCTTGTCGATCATCTCCTGAATGATGTCTAACCTCGTCAATTTCCGGTCTCCTGCTTCTAACCAACAAAGTAGCGATCTGCATTTCTGCCTATATAAGGCTTCAAATAGCGTACACTTTATGCTTATTTGTTAGTTGTTAGACGTATTAGACATTACACCAAGGTAGGTGGTATCCCAACTGCCTACACAATCAATCACGCACGCCTTAACATTTCTTCCTAGTCTGAAATGTCCTCTCACTCTGACCATCCGTCTGAGGGTGTTAGGCGATGTTCAAATCTAGATGTGTGCTTAAAGTCCTCTGAAGTAATCTCCAAACACGTTACATAAATTGGCCATCTCTATCCAAAATGATTGAGATATGTGTACCGTGACGTGTCATTTTCTCGTTGATGTAGATACATGCTAGTCTCTTCATCAGGTAGTCTTCTCCGATCGGGAGGATGTGCGATGTCTTCGTCAATCGATCCACTATAACCTATATAGAGTCATGACCTCTTGTGAGTGAATGTAACCTTGTCACAAGTCCATGGTTATCTTTTCTTCTTACCGGGCTACTAGTAAGATTTCCCTAACATCCTAGTACCTCTTGTCAACCCCTGAGTGGGTCGAGTATCTCGCTCGACGGGCTTCACCTAAACATTACATTCCATAGGTTATCGACCTTATGAATCCAAGCTCGTCCTTTCAATATCCAACTCCATCTAACAAAAATTCAAACTTTGGGTCCGCCTTGTGATGTTTCTCAGCCTCGAGATTTTCTTCCTTCAAGGCCTCACACTGAGCCTTGATTATACAAGATTTCAGACTTGTTTGCACTATCATTCCTACAGCTTATACCCGTGAGGGTCTGAGTCTTTCCTTCCTGCTCAAGCATCAGTAACTACATTTGCCTTACCAGGATGGTATTTTAACTTGCAATTGTAATCGCTCAATAGCTCTTATCCACCTTCTATGTCTCATATTCAACAACTTATGATTGTATTTGTTGGGATTGATGATCGGCAATCACTGTTCCTTTGGTACTGTTAAGGATAATGTCTCCAATTTTTAGGTGCGAAGACTACCGCTCTAGCTCTAAACAATCATGTGTCGTAAGTTCTTCTCGTGCTTCATACAGTTGTCTTGGAAGCGAAACGATTAATCTTCTTCTCATGAATCAATACGCAACCTATCTTTGATTCGATGCATAACTAAAAAAAAAAAAATTTAAAAACCATAAAGTTTTTAATTCCTTTCGGTAATGCCATGATTGGCGCATTGCATAACCTGTGCTTTATCATTTTGAACGCTTCTTCTTGTTCCTCACCCTAAATAAACTCCTTCTTCTTCTATGTCAGATCCGTCAATGGCTTTGCAATCTTGGGAAAGTTTTCAATGAACTTGTCTTAGTATCCTGCCAATCCGAGAAATTGATTATTCCGTAGGGTTCTTGGAGCTTGTAATTCTGATCGCTTCAACCTGGGTTGTGTCTACTTTGAATTCCATTTTATTAACCACTTGACAAGAAAAGTGTAATTCTCTCGACCAAACTAACTCTTTTGAGAATTTTTCGTACAATTTCTCATCCTTGGATAAATTCAAAATGGTGTCCATATGTTGTTCATGTTCTTCCTTACTTTTTGAGTAGGTGAGGATATCATCTATGAATACTATCACAAATTTAACCAAGTAGGATCTACACGCCCTGTTCATCATGTCCATAAATGCAGCTGGTGTATTAGTCAACCCAAAGGGCATGACAAGGAATTCGTAATGCCCATACCGCGTCCTGAATGATGTCTTAAGGGTGTCTTCTTCCTTGAATCTTACTTGGTGATATCCTGACCGTAGGTCGGTCTTTGAAAAGTAAGTTGCTCCTTGTAGTTGATCGAATAGATCGTCTATTCGATGAAGAGGGTATAGGCTCTTGATGGTTAATTTATTTAACTCCATGTAATCGATACACGTGTGCATCGATCCGTCTTTATTTATAACAAAGAGTACTGGTGCACCCCAAGGTGATGAACTCGGTCTTATTAATCTTTTTCTCAGAAGTTCTTGTAGTTTCTCGGACAGCTCTTGCATTTCTGATGGTTCCAAACGATATGGTGCCTTAACCACCGGTGCCGCTCCCCGCACTTGGTCAATCCGGAACTCGACTTGCCTTGATGTAGATTCGTGTTGTTTGTCTATAAATGATCCGATATAGTTTCTATTTCTTTCATGTAGTTTTGTGTTGTTTATCTATGAACAATCTGATATTAACCTTGTGATAATTGGTTAATAAAACTATTATCAACCTAAGTCTAATACGTTTTAATGCTAATCTATGGTCTACAAATTAATTATTGAGAGTATGTTGATTTATTTTATAATCCTTAAATCTATCTTAACGCGTTTGGTATGTTGAGAATTAAAGGCCGAAAGGATTTTGTAAAACCGTAGAGTAGGGTGAATACAGTTGTCTTGACATCTTCGAAGTTTATAAAACCTCAAGTCTCAAAAGAGCCGAGTGGTGTACTAATCTAGTTTGCAATGAGAACAATAAGTAGATAGAAAGAAGAAGAGACACCATGATATATATTGGTTCTTGAAAGGAGGTTTAATCCTTTCGTACGTCCAGTTGTGAATCCACGACTCCGATACTAAACTAATATAATCCTTATGGTGGACTACAAACCGTATTACAATTTAACTCCACCGGCTTTCAACAAAGACCGATGCTCACACAGAAGAGTTACTACCTATGGTATTCCGCCCTCGAAATCCACCCCTAAAAATCCGTTATTCGACTTAACCTATAAACTTTAAAAGCCCTTCCCTTGGAAGCTTATCAAACCCTACCTAGATCCCCAATGATCTAGGCTTGATCCCATATATACAAGACTTCCCTTACAACTCGATTGATTGAATAAAAGATAGTTGAACCAAGTCCTAACCTAACCGAGAGACTCGATTAAAAAGAAAGTATATGAGAAAGAAGACCCTCGACAAAACACACAAGTATGGATTAGGGACTTGTGTGGCTCTCTTACGGAGATGTGTGTTCTTTAATAGATGACAGAAGAGAAGATTAAGAATACAAGATTCTTAGACTTAGAGGATTAGAGGAGAGAAAATAAAGGAAATAATGTTTGCAAGAGATCAGGAATACAAAGGCCAAAAGGGGGTATTTATAGGCCAAAAACCTAAAAGTAGGTAAACGTAATTCGCGCGTGGCGCGCTGGCCGTGTGTCAGCGCGTGGCTAGCGCGCCAGAGACCCAAACCTATTTTTTGGGTTTTTGGCTTTTTAACTACCCGCTCTTGTTAAATCCCCCAATTCTACTTCACGATATGACCTTTCAATCATTCTTACACTCAGGGTCAACCAACTCAAATAGCCATTTGATAAAAAGCGTTTGTGAAGTGTTTAAAGACTTTTGTTTGTCCCATGTTAAAAGAGAGAAAAGAGATGTTAGACAAGGGTAGTTTAGGTATTTCTCAAAGTGTAAATAGCCTAGTTGGGATCCAACTAAAGATTTGAAATGGCTAGTTAGGGTACAAGAGAATATTCTTTGGTTGGTGAGAAAAAGGGGGGATTTGAAATTTATATTTCAAATCATTCAAGAACATGTTGGATAAGAAAGTTAGGTTGCAAGGAGTTGTCATGATGTATAACAACCCAAGAATTTTCATCAACCTATTTTACTATGATCACAATTATACAGGGAAATTTTTTGCTTTATTACATTACTTACATTGTCAATATCTCATTAAGCAAGGTAACTTGCATAACTAATGAGCAAGCTAACGCAACCTATCTATGGCCATCCTGTCTTCATATATGTCAAGCAAACATCACAATATGTCAAGTCAATATCATCATATTCTTATTACAAAGTACATTATTCCTATAATGTACCATTCGCAACGTTATATCAAAACGGGCTTTAAACCATTATCGGGTATACTCTAAACCCTAATTCATGAAGGGTTAATATTTAAGTGAATCTACAAGCTCTAAAGAATTTATACCAAGTAATATAACTTTCATTTGAACTATAAAATAACTCCCTCCATTGCCAAAATACAAAAATTACAATCCTTAAAAGCTCAATGTACAAGTCATTAATGCACAATATCCAAAATAGCCATTTTACCTCCATTTTCCTAAGAATCTTGTATAATCCATCAAGTACAAGTTACAAGCAAGTCATACACTTCATTTACAATCCATATTCATCCTCATTCCATGAAATTACAAGAAATCCAAGTTAGAAACCCTAACCCGAGCTAAATACTAAACCATGACCCTTTCTTTCGTTTTTATCCATCATAAACTTAAACCAACACTCAAATAAGTTGTAATAACTTATTTTACAATCATATCAATCCTATTCAATCATTATTTCATCATTACTTCATCATATTATTTCATTTGTACGTAAAACGAATCCGAGAAACCCTAAACGTACCTAAATGGATCATTCGACTCGTTTACTTGTTTTTAACCATTTCAATCTTGAACAACCAATCAAATACCATTATAAACTCATAAAATGAGTTTACAAATCATTATCTATCATTAACTTGGCAATATGCAAGAAATCAAAGCCTAGAAAACCCTAATGAATCCAATACAAGCCCTAATTCAAACCACGGCTTACTCTTTCCATTTCGACCAATTTTAACTTAAACCACCAATCAAATATCATTTATAATCCTTAATACAAGGTCTAGGGTCAGTATTCTATCATCTTAGATCCATTACACACACGAATTATAAGCATGAAAAGACAAGAAAAACCCTAATTGGCCTATGTGAAACCTACGACTATATTCACTTCAATTTCGACCATTTTTGAACCAAAACTTACTATTTTCCATTCATAATCCTTTTATTAGCACATCATTAAGAAAACATATATCTATCATTACTTGAACAATGTATGCGAAATATAAACCAAAAACTTGAGTTCGAGCCCTAGTAACCCAAAACAAACCCGCGACCCCTTTTTAGCAATTCTTACCCATTTTGAGGCCTTTCTCTTGCAAATAACTCTTGCACATGCAGGCCTAAGCTGCTTACACACCTTCTAAACAATTATTGCATCACTTATAGTTTAATTTGCACATGGTCTTTTGTTTCTTCTTGTTTCAGCCGCGGCATCACTAGGGGTTTCCAACACCTCAATCTACATTTCTAGCTTCCACAACTCACACCATAGACCTTCCACATCAGGTACTAGCTTGTACACATGTCCATGGCCTGGTCTTAAGAGTTCCTTAGCCTCCTTTTTGTTGATATCCACTTCCTGCACAATACAAATGCAAAACAAACATATATTTGGCAGTTTTTGTCTGTTTTTGGTCATTTAAGCTCGATTTTGAAGGTAAAAGATATGTGTAATTAAGCACATATCAAATCCCCCAAACTAAGGTATTGTGTGTCCTCACGCAACAAAAATTGATTCGTGGGTTTTGTGTGTACAATGGCTGAGATTGGCTGTAACTGGGCTAGGATTGGGCCTTCAAAGTCTTCACAGTCTTTGTCAATTGCACACAAATGGGCTGTTGTAATTGATTGAGGGCCCATTTGGTTTTTACTTAATCTCTGTGACGAAAAAGTCATTCACATTCCTATGTGTTTTACCTTTTGATCCAAAACCGTACACCCGAAACCCAAATTTCATGTTTTTACTTAATCTATGAGCTAAACTTGTAAACTTTTGTTATAATCTATCCCAATAAGCTTAATTAATCTTATAATAAGTGCTTTGATAAGTCATGAAAGAATTTGATCTTAAAACCCGCGCGTTTTCATTTTTAAACCCTAAATTAACCCGTTTCACTTCCTAGCTTAACGAATTGTTATTTTAAACTTGTGTTGTGTTAAATTTTCATATTTTAGTTTATTATAACTTATAAATGTCTATTTAAATGTTAAAATAATCTTGCATGGCAATTTGGACATGTTTTTTAATTATAATCCATGCAAGGGGTATATATCGTAACTTTCGGAAACTTATAACCAAAAGGACTAAAAATGTCATTTATTCAAAGTTATAACAACAGAGGTCTATTATGTCACTTTTCAAAGTGCAAGGTTTACTTTGTATATCTTTTAAAGTTGAAGGACCAAAGTCGTAAAAGTGCAAACTTCAAGGGTATATTTTGCCACTATTCAAACTTCAGGGTCTAAAATGTAACATTTTGAAAAAGTATAAAAACACATTCAAAACATTACCAGACATAACTTTAATTAACGCTTGACGTGCTTAACATTTCCAGATATTGAATAAAACGCTTAAAACCGATCATCCGGAAGCTATATTGTACCACAATACTAGGGAGCTTCATATTAAGAGGTTTCATCTTGGTATTACGTTCTGACTGAGTTGTTGGGTTTACGATTTAAAGTGCCCTAGCTCCTCAAACGTTTACTGAATGACTTCTGAATTATGATGGCCCGAACGGTGATACAATAATTCCAAACTCTTCAATCAAACTCATAACTCTTAAACCAAAGTTCTAAAGTACAATCTTCCTAAGACTTGACATATTCTACTCAGGTTGTGTGACGTGGCTATTTACTATCATTTTACTATATCAACATTCCCCGGTTAAGATTGTGATAAGGTCGTCAGCTTTCATTTTGGAATATATATTACATCTACCTATCAGGTGAGATTCATAACCTCGCCTTTACTTATTTACATGTTTTATAAACCCGCGAGGGGGATACATGCTTGTTACAAACTCTTTTACATACTCATTTATCTTATAACAATGTGATTGTTTTTCAATGACTTAGTGAGTTCATAGCCTCACTTTTAATCTCTTAAATGCTTTCATAAACCCGTAAGGGGGATACATGCTATAAATAACGAATACAAGTGTTTTACCAGACTATATGCTAATCTGATACATCATTACAATCAATGCCTAAGTTATAAATCCTATTAGTCGTTAAATTTGACTTCAAGTCGTTAAATTTGACTTCAAGTCGTTAAATTGACTATGGATGTTAATCTGTTAGTATCATAGATCCTACAAGTCGTTAAATTTGACTTCAAGTCGTTAAATTTGACTTCGAGTCGTTAAATTGACTTTGGATATTAATATGTTGATAATATGAGCTCTTCGAGTCGTTAAATTGACTTTGGATATTAATATGTTGATAATATGAGCTCTTCGAGTCGTTAAATTGACTTTGGATATTAATATGTTGATAATATGAGCTCTTCGAGTCGTTAAATTGACTTTGGATAATAATGTGTTGATACCAGACAAGACCAAACAGACCAAACAAGGCAACAACGGGAT
>BQNB010164207.1:0-14358 GCA_026074375.1 Tanacetum coccineum
CTTTTTGACCCGTTTTTAAGGCTTATGCCAAACACCCCTTTACTTTAAAACTGTCAAACTAAATGCACTCAAAATCTATTTTGTAGCTAAAACTTTTAAAACCTTTTATCCACTTCTACTAAAAATGACCTAATTAAACTATATAAGCTATAAATTGCCTAGCTTATTTGGAAAAATAAGCTAGATTCTCTACTAGCTTAATACACTAATGTGACAGTTTATAAAGAGAAACTAAAGTTACACACATTAAATCTAATGTAAACTTACAACATATAAATAACAAGCCTAAACAAGTGTTTTTGCAAAGATTAGAAGCAAATAAGCTAATATCTTAAGCTAAAAAATTAAGCTAAGTTAAAATTGGGAAATGAAACCTTGGATTTTTGTTGTCTCAGAACCAAGCCACTCTTTCTGAGTGAGTGGCTTAAAACCTGAACTTAATGGCTCCCAAGCCTCTAAACCTGAGTCAAAAGCTCAATAAGCTAAAATTAGCTTATTTCTTCAATAGCTTCCAAAATAAGCCTCAATTGAACATTTATGAACTTAATTCAAATGAAAACAGTATTTAAGAGCTTATAACAAGTTTTACACTGAATTTGAGCTTATTAACAAGAATAAGCTCTAATGAGCTTATTGAGAGCTTATTGAGTAAAAATGACTTAATTTTTCATTAAAATTGAGAATTACACTTGCATAAAAGACATTAACTTAAAAGCACTTCAAACTACAATAAAAACTTAATAAAAACTGAATATAACTTGGAATAAGCTGGAATATTTTTGCCACAATGGCTTACAAGGCTTTTATAGCCGAAAATCTACACTAGGTCTTCTTTTTCTTTCTCTTCTTGTTGTGCTTGTTTGTAGACACACAAACACAGGTGTGTTTGTTTTGTGAGAGTGTTAAAGCCCTTAATCGTGGCCCTTCAATCTTTAAAATCAATCCAAGTCGTCGAATTTGGTCTTGGGGGGTGTGGGATTGCCAAGTTGGCACCTTTGTAGCTGGGAAAGGTGGTGGAGGAGGGGGAAAATGAATATCCAAGGTGGTGGTGAAGATTCATGGGGTAAAAACGGGTGTAAACACCCGTGAGTGTTTTTGGGGGGAAAAAGAGAGCGGGAAATGCTGTTTGAGGCTGTAACAGAGTGAAAGTTTCACTCTTTGGCAAAAATGACCCCTCATGGTTTATTGTTCATTTGCACCATTGGTCCTTGTGGTTAAATAACTTTTGGGGACTTGGCAAAACAAGTCCCCAAGAGTTATAGGACTTATTGCATCTTTCGTCCTTGGTGTACAAGTTAGGGGGGTTGGCAGTTTTGCCCCCCTACTTGTTACTTTGAGGATATTGCAAAAACAGCCCTTCTCTTTTCTTTTCCTCTTTTCTTCTTTTTATATAAGTTTAGGGTTTGGCAATTTCAGCCCCTAAACTTATATTTCTTTGACTTTGGCCCCGGGGTTGACTTGGGTTGACTTTGACTTTGACCAGTTGACTTTTCTGTTGACTTTTTGACTTGATTGACTTTTCGGCTTTGATTTGGCTTTGTCTTTCACAGTCTTTTCCATTCCGAGTCCAGTTTTGTCGTTTTAGCTTTGTTTTTCGTCCTTTTCTTGGTTATCCGTTCCTGCACAATACAATTAGCAAAACAAGCGTATCTTTGGCATTTTAAGTCCGTTTTTGGTTATTTTAGCTCGTTTTTAAAGGTAAAAGGTATGTGTGTTTAAGCACATACCAGTTAGCCTCTGCACCAACATCTTCATCATCATCTGAATAAACAATATCTTCCAATTCAGGCATATTTGGATCATCTAGAAGTTCAATGCTAGTTTTTGGATCAACAACATTAACTTCTGTGCCAACAGCATTAACATTCGAACTAACAACATTAACATTGTTAGTGTTGTTTCCATCACTAGCAGTATTAATATTGTTAGTGCAGTTAATATAATCATCATTCTCTTGATTAATTCTTGGCTCCTCTGTACTTGTAACCCACTATCTTTCCCTTCAGTTTGATTTCCACTTTCATTCCCTGGATCTTCAGCATCCTTTTTTTTCTCCTTCCCTGATGGTTTGAATCCAGCATCAGGAGATTCCTTTGAATTCTGAGAGAATAGTGGATTAGCAGGCCACATTGGTAGCAAAATGTAATCTTTGCCAGGTAATGTCTCCATTCTAGCTTTGCTTGCATTGTCACATGCTTTTGTACATGCATTACCATTAGACTGATTCCCTGCAACAACTGGCTTATAGTTCATAGAATTTGTTAGTGCATCTATATCAAAAAGCCAATTAGGTCCACTTCCTGCAATATTAGATGTATTTTTACTAAATTGTACAAGCAGGTTCTCTTTTACTATCCTAGTTCTACTGTTGAATACTCTAAATGCTTCGCTATTGGTAGAGTATCCTACAAAGAACCCTTCATCAGCCTTTCCATCAAAATTACCTAGGTGATCTATGGTATTAAGGATTGTAACGAACTGTTGACGGTGTTACACAAACATATCCTCCTACAACTGCAGAGGAGAAGTTAGCATGGAAGAATGAGTTAAAGGCAAGAGGTACACTGTTGATAGCTTTTCCAAATGAACATCAACTAAAGTTTAATACCTATAAATGTGCCAAGACTCTGATGGAAGCCATAGAGAAAAGGTTTGGAGGTAATAAGGAGTCAAAGAAAACTCAGAAGACACTTTTAAAGCAACAGTATGAGAATTTCAATGGATCAAGCTCGGAAGGACTTGATCAAACCTATGATAGGCTTCAAAAGCTTATTAGTCAGCTAGATATTCTGGGTGAAACTATTTCTCAAGAAGATATGAATCTGAAGTTTCTAAGAAGTCTCCCATCAGAATGGAAGACTCATACCTTGATCTGGAGGAACAAACCTAATTTAGACACCTTAAGCATGGATGACCTATATAACAATCTAAAGATTTATGAAACTGAAGTTAAAGGGTCATCAAGCTCAAACCAAAATTCACCGAATGTGGCTTTTGTGTCTTCCAATAACTCTGGCAGTTCCAATTAAGCTTATGGTTCTAACTCTGCCAATGCTGATAGTATGAGTGATGATGTGATCTATTCTTTCTTTGCAAACTAATCCAACAGTCCACAATTAAATGATGAGGACTTACAACAGATTGATGAATGATGCCTAGAAAAAATGAATGAACTTAAAGTGGCAGATGGCTATATTGACCATGAGAGCCAGAAGATTCCTAAATAAAACTGGAAGGAAGATTAATGCCAATGGTTCTGACTGTCATAAAAAGGGTCATTTTGCAAAGGAGTGCATGGCTCGAAGGGAGAACAGGAATAGAGAACCTATAAGGAGGAATGTGATAGTGGAAACAATAGAGACAAACGCTTTGGTGGCTCAAGATGGACTTGCATATGACTGGAGTGATCAGACTGAAGAAGGACCTACAAACTTTGCACTTATGGTATATACATCTTCAGGTTCTTTAAGTTCTTCAAGCTCAGATTCTAAGGTATCTACTTGTTCTAAGGCATGTTTAAAGTCTTATGAAACTCTCAAAGAACATTATGATAATCTGACAAAAGATTTTAATAAGTCTCAATTAAATATAGGTGCTTATAAAGCAGGTCTAGAATCTATAGATGCTAGACTAGATGTGTATAAAATGAATGAGGTTGTTTTTGAAGAAGACATAAAGATTTTAAAACTTGATATTAAGTTGAGAGATAATGCACTAACAGAGCTTAGAAAAAAATTTGAAAAAGCTGAAAAGGAAAGAGATGATTTAAAAGTTACCTTAGAAAAGTTTGGAAATTCATCTAAAATCAAGGCAAAACTGTTAGAGCGTGTAATAAGTGATAAAGCCTCAAGACTGTGTGGGGTTTGATAGTCATCGTGTTTGATAGATCATTGAGAATGAACGGTACAAAAAACTAGTGAATGGTAAAATGTTGTTCCCCTCCCTATACGTGGGATATATTCATGCCACCTAAATAGATATTGTGGTACTTGATGATGAGGGAGAATATGTTTTTAGTAAGTCAATAACTAGTATACCTGATATTACAATAAGTGAAGCTAAGACTAGTGTGTCAAAACCTAAGTCTGTTGGTGAACCACTTATTAAAGACTAGAATCTTAACAGTGAGATGAAATGAGAAAGAGTTTTTAAAGTCTAAACAGAGAACATCTAGTTTTGCTAAAGTAGAATTTGTTAAATCTAATGAGCATGTCAAATCACCTAGGAGTCTGTTAAGAAGGTAGAGAACAATAAGCAAGCTAAATACCCTAGGAAAAACAGTCAAAGTCCTAGAGGTAACCAGAGAAACTAGAATAATTTGATGACTTAGAAATTAGGAAGTAATTTTAAGTTTAAAAATAAAGCTTGCTATGTGTGTGGCAGTTTTAACCATTTAATTAAGGATTGTGATTTTTATGAAAAGAAAATGGCAGAAAAACTTGTATGGGACAATGTTAAAAGGGTAAATCACCAAAATTCTCAAAGAATGACTCACCCTCATCCAAAAAGAAATTTTGTTCCAAGAGCAGTCTTAACGAAATATGGCCTTAAAACACTTAATACTGCTGGGCAAAACTCTTCAAGAGCAGCAGCATCAGTTAATACTCCCAGACCAATTAATATTGCCTACCCAAGACCAACAGTGAACTGTGCAATGCCAGCATCAAATGTTTTTAATAGAGCACATTCACATGTTAAAAGGCCATTTAACAAGTTTACAACAGATAAGAACAGTAATTTCAATGAAAAAGTTAATACTGTTAAGGGAAATGTTACTACTGTTGGGCCAAAAGCAGTAGTAAGTAATAATAAGGGACATGAGGCTAATGCTGTTAAGGCCTCAGCATGTTGGGTTTGGAGACCAGAGCAAAAAGTTTTAGACCATGTCTCCAGACACAATGGTTCATCAATGAACTTTAAAAGATTTGACTATGTTGATGTACAAGGCAGATCCAAGTCTGTAATGGCTTGGGTCCCCAAGAGAGCCTGATTCTCTAACCTTTTGTGCAGGGCAATCCACAGCTAGAATTGCAAGAAAAAGGAGTCATTGACAGTGGATGCTCTAGGCACATGACTGGAAACAAGTCCTACCTTTCAAATTATGAAGAAATTGATAGAGGATTTGTTGCCTTTGGAGGTAGTACCAAAGGAGGTAAAATCACTGGTAAAGGTAAAATCAGGACAGGTAAATTAGATTTTGAAGATGTGTACTTTGTTAAGGAGCTTAAGTTTAACCTTTTTAGTGTCTCATAAATGTGTGACAAGAAGAACAATGTTCTTTTTACAGACACTGAATATGTTGTTTTGTCTCCTGACTTTAAGCTACTTAATGAAAATCAAGTCTTACTTAGAGTTCCCAGAAAGAACAACATGTACAGTGTTGACTTAAAGAATGTTGTTCCTTAAGGAGGTCTAACTTGTCTCTTTGCAAAGGCTACATTAGATGAATCTAATCTTTGGCATAGGAGGCTTGGGCATATAAATTTCAAAACAATGAACAAACTTGTGAGGGGAAATCTTGTAAGAGGTTTACCTTCCAAAATTTTAAATTTATGATCACACGATGTGTTTGACTTGTCAAGGAAAGGCAACATAAAGCCTCTTGTAAGACCAAAACTATGAGCTCTATTCAGCCCAACCTTTATCAGATGTTGCTACCATGGATTTTATTCTGGTCCAAACTTTTGATAATTGGAGGTATAATGAAAAAGATGTACTGCCTAGTTGTCACAGATGACTTTAGTAGGTTTAGTTGGGTTTTCTTTTTAGCCACTAAGAATGAGACCAATGGAATCCTTAAGGCTTTTATAATTGGAATAGAAAATCAAATAAATCACATAGTTAAAATAATAGAAATGCTGACATGGAACTGAATTTAAGAATAAGGAAATGAATCAGTTCGTGAGAAGAATGGATTAAGAAGAGAATATAGTCTTGCTAGGACCTCCTACAATAAAATGAAGTAGCTGACAGGAAAATAAGAACACTATAGACGGCTGCTAGAACTATGCTAGCTGATTCAAAGTTACCTACTACCTTTTGGGCTGAAGCAGTTAATACTGCTTGTTATGTACAAAATAGGGTATTAGTAATTAAGCCTCATGCTACCATTTTTGACTTAAGATCCACTATTCTTCTCTAGTTCAAAGGATTCTCCTGATGCTGGATTCAAACCATCAAGGGGGAGAAAAAGAAGGATGCTGAAGCTCTAGAGAATGAAGATAGTGAGGTGCTAAATACAGAGGAGCCAAGAGTTAATCAAGAGAAGGATGAAAATTTTAACAGTACTAACAATATTAATACTGTTAGTTCAACTGTTAATACTGCTAGCATAGAATATAATGATGTTGATGAGAATATAGTCTATGGATGTGCTGATGATCCAAATATGCCTAATTTGGAAGAAATTGACTATTTAAATGATGATAAAGGTGTTGGTGCAGAGGCTGACATGAACAATTTAGATACATTCATGCCTGTCAGTCCTATTCCAACTACCAGAATTCACAAGGATCATCCAGTTGAACCAATCATTGGAGATATACATTTAGTACCTCAAACCAGAAGGATGACAAAGAGTATGACTGAACATGGTATGTTTAGTTCAGTGCAACAGAGGATCAACCACAAAGATTTTCATAATTGTCTGTTTGCTTGTTTTCTATCACAAGCAGAACCTAAGAAAGTATTCCAAGCTTTGACAGATCCAAGCTGGATAGAAGGAAGGATGAGCTTCTACAGTTTAAATTGCAGCAAGTTTAGACGTTGGTGGATTTACCATATGGCAAGAGGGCCATTGGAACAAAATAGATCTACAGAAACAAGAAAGATGAGAGAGGTATTGTGGTGAGAAACAAGGCAAGGTTGGTTGCACAAGGTTACACTCAAGAAGAGGGAATAGATTATGATGAGGTTTTTGCTCCAGTTGCTAGGATTAAAGCAATTAGGCTATTCTTAGCCTATGCCTCATTCAAAGATTTTGTAGTATACCAGATGGATGTGAAGAGTGCATTTTTGTATGGAAAGATTAAAGAGGAAGTTTATGTCTGTCAACCTCTAGGGTTTGAAGATCCAGAATTCTCTGACAGAGTTTACAAGGTAGAAAAGGCATTATATGGTCTACATCAAGCTCCTAGAGCTTGGTATGAGACTTTATCCACCTATTTATTGGACAATGGATTTTAGAGAGGTCAGATAGATAAGACTTTGTTCATTAAAAGAGTCAAAAGTGATATTCTACTAGTTCAAGTAAATGTTGATGATATCATTTTTGGATCTACTACAAAGGAGTTATGCACTGAGTTTGAGAAAATGATGCACAAGAAGTTCCAGATGAGTTCTATAGGTGAGATCACTTTCTTCTTAGGACTACAAGTGACACAGAAAGATGATGGGATTTTTATCAGTCAAGACAAGTATTTGGATGAAATTTTAAAGAAGTTTGGTTTTTCAACTGTGAATACAGCAAGTACACCTATAGAGACTTCAAAGCCTTTGCTGAAGGATGAAAATGCTGAAGATGTTGATGTTCACTTATATAGATCAACGATTGGCTCATTGATGTATTTAAAATCTTCAAGGCCTGATATTATATTCGCTGTATGTGCATGTGCAAGATTCCAAGTCACACCTAAAGTTTCACATCTTCATGCTGTGAAAAGAATCTTTAGATACCTAAAAGGTCAACGTAAATTAGGCCTTTGGTATTCTAAGAACTCACCATTTGTCTTGGAAGCTTATACTGATAGTGACTATGCTAGTGCAAGTTTAGACAGGAAATCCATAACAGGAGGTTGTTAATTTCTTGGAAGAAGACTGATTTCATGGCAATGCAAGAAGCAAACTGTGGTTGCAAATTCTACAACTGAAGCAGAATATGTAGTTGCATTAAACTGCTATGGACAGGTGTTATGGATCCAAAATCAATTGCTTGATTATGGATACAACTTTATAAACACCAAGATTTTCATTGATAATGAGAGTACCATCTGCATAGTTAAGAATCCAGTATTTTACTCAAAGACTAAGCACATTGAGATTAGACATCATTTTATCAGAGATTCTAATGAAAAGAAGCTTATTTAGATGATCAAGATTCATATATATCAGAATGTTGCAGATTTGCTCACAAAAGTATTTGATGTTAGCAGATTTCAATATCTGATTGCAAGTATTGGAATGCTTAACCTCTGAAGTATTGATTGAGGGCAGGTTAATTGTGTTAATATGCAGCGGATTTTGCACAAATAATGCTTGAAATGGAATGGAACAACAGCTAATGATGGAATTTAAGTTAGTGTTGTTGGCCTAATTTACTACTAGTAAGTATAATTAGTTCTGCTGTTATAATTAATACTGTGAGCATTAAGAAAAAGCAAAAATAGATAGAGAGAAAAAGTAAGCTTAAAAGAATTGAGAGAAATCAAAAACATACAGAGAGAATTATAAGCAAAAAGAAATGAGAGATGTAGTGAGTTTAAAAATAGAAAGAGAGATCTGTGAAACAAAAACAGACAGAGTGATTCAGTGAGAAAAAGAATTGAGAGATAAAGTGAGAATAAAAACAGAAAGAAAGTTTGTGAGAATAAAAATTGATGATGGAAATGCTTTTTGGAACGAAATTGAGGTTAAAACTGGTAACTCAAAAGTTAATGTTGTTGTGCATTACTTAATACTGTTGAACGAAAGTTAGTATTGCTAGGCAAAAGTTAGTGCTGCCAGGCTACTTACTACTGCTAGGTTACCGTTGGAGTTACAACTGCTGAGGGTATTCTTTGACTATAAAATGGAAACTTCATGTATAATTTTCCTTTATTACCTATTTTAGCACATACGATCACACCATATTCGTTATTAATCCTTCTAATACTCTCTCAATTACAAACCCAACCACAATTTCATCATTGACTTCAACAATTATCATCAATGGAGGCTCTAAAATTTGCTGATTCACATAACATGATTGCTTACTTGGAAAAATCCACGGAGAATGCTAATTTTGATGAGATAGTGGACTTTCTAACTGCTAGCCCTATTAGATATTCCTTAACTATAAGTCCAACTATCTATGTGTCTTATATTGAGCAGTTTTGGTCTACTACAAAGATCAAAACATTCAATAATCAAACACAAATACATGCCAAAGTTAATGGCAAGATAGTAATAATAACAGAATCATCTGTGAGGAGAGATCTTCACTTTGATGATGAGGATGGTATTACTTGTCTAACAAACACTGAGATTTTTAAAAACCTTCAATTGATGGGATATGAAAAACTTTCTGATAAACTTACTTTCCAAAAATCTTTCTTTTCCCCTCAATAGAAGTATCTCATTCATACCATCTTACAATGCTTAAGCTCTAAATCAACTGCTTGGAATGAATTTGGTACTCATATAGCATCAGCAGTTATATGTTTAGCTAAGAATTAAAAATTTTAATTTTTCTAAATTGATTTTTGATGGTATGTTAAGAAACTTAGATCCTAATTCTAAAAAGTTTTTAATGTATCCAAGGTTTTTACAAATGTTTTTGAACAATCAAATTGAAAATCTTGAAGCAGTTTTTAATGATGAATATGATACACATACTCATACTAAAAAGGTTTTTGCAAACATGAGAAGGCAAGAAAAAGATTTTTCAGGGACAGTTACACCATTCTTTCCATCTATGCTGGCATCACAAGCAGTAGAGGGTGAAGGTTCAGGACAACCCTCTGAACCCCAACACACACCTACTACTGCTTCACCATCTTATGTTGTACCAATCCCTACTGTTGCATCATCATCACACCCCAAAAAGACTCACAAACATAGGAAAACCAAAAGAAAGGCCATAGAGATATCTTAGTCTAGTGGACCTACTACCCTTGTAGCAGATGAGACTGTCCATGAGGAGAGGGGAGACAGTGTGGAAAGGGCTGCCACTACTACTGCTAGCTTAGATGCAGAGCAGGACAGTGGTAACATAATTAGGACCTAATCCATAGCAACACTTAATGAGCATATTCCTCAAGGAACTGGTTCATGTAGTGGTCCCAGGCGCCAAGATACCATATTAGGGGACAAACCTTCTCAAACTAGGTTTAAGAGGTTGTCTAAACAGTCCAATTGATTCTTACCTCTCTCATAGAGTATAAAAAACAATTGGAAGTGGGGGCAGGAAATATGAATAATACTAAATGAATTGATGGAAATTTGTACAAGATTGTCTGAAAGGGTTCTTTCCTTAGAGAATATTAAGACTACTCAGAATTTGGAAATTATTAATCTAAAGAAGCGAGTCAAGAAGTTGGAAAATAAGAAAAAGGCAAGAACTCTACAACTCAAAAGGAGGTTATTCAAAGTCAGGATAGAGTCTTCTGCTAAAAAGAGTTTAGGTGATCAGGAGGATGCATCCAAAGAGGGGAGGAATGGAATTGATCAAGATGAAGAGATTTCATGGTTTAAAGAGGATGTAGAGACTCAGGGGAGGTATGGTCATGATTTTGAAGTTAATAATGCTAGTACATCAATTACTACTGCCAGTATTAATATTACTACTGCTGAACCTATTACTACTGCCAATGCACCAGTTACTACACAATACAAACTAATATATAGAAAGAACTGCCACTTACCATTCGAAATTGAACACCATGCATATTGGGCATTAAAAAACTACAACCCTGATCTTATCGCTGCTGGTGAGAAAAGAATGTTTCAGTTGCATGTGTTAGATGAACTTAGACACCAAGCCTATGAAAACTCCCGTTTATACAAGGCAAGAACCAAAGTCTGGCACGACAGAAAGTTAAGAATGAGAAAAAAATTCAAACAAGGAAATATAGTCCTACTCTTTCACTTTAAGTACAAATTTAAACAACCAAAACTTAGATCTTGATGGTTAGGACCATATATAGTGAAATATCAATATCCATCCGGATATGTTAAACTCTATGGAAAAGATGGAAAGACGTTCATAGTAAATGGCCATCGACTCAAACTACATCATGAAGAAGAAGAAGATAATGACCCAAGGGATGCAGTAACTCCCTTTTTCCCAAAAGAATGACTCCCAAAGTACGAGTCCAGCTAACGACTCTCTAAAAATTAAGCGCTTCTCGGGAGGCAACCCATGCTTCACTTAAGTGTGGAGGAGTCCCTCACATTTCTTTCTACTAATATCCTTTATTTAGTTTTTCAAAAAAAAACAACAACAAAAATTTTTTAAATTTTTTTTTTTTTTTTTTTGTTGGGTTTTTTTTTTTTTACTTTTATGCAGTAATTTAAGCTTAAGGAATATGAAAAATTATGAAGTATGCTCAAGGATAGCTCTACTGCAACCATACATTTCTCTATGCCCCGGGAAGTACTGTTTTCCTTAAATTTTCCCTATTTCATCTCTATTATCAGTTATCACATTGAGGGCAATGTTTAACTTAAGTGTAGAGGGGAGCCAAATAGGAAAATTAATCATATCCCTTCATGTTTGCCGTGCCAAAAAAAAATAAAAAAAATCTTAATAGATATATGCTTTCAAAATATAAAAAATGCTCTTAGTAAGGTAAGTCCAACCGGATTGATATTATAGCTAGCACAACCCAGTCCACTAAATTGTGAGAATTTTAAACCTTTAGAATATTCGGGTATCCACCTTTGATACCTAAGATAATTGATATGCCTTATCGTGTTCGTAGTTTAAGTTTGAATGTAGTCATATGTGTCTATTCGTTTTTTAAAAACCTTCAATTGATGGGATATGAAAAACTTTCTGATAAACTTACTTTTCAAAAATCTTTCTTTTCCCCTCAATAGAAGTATCTCATTCATACCATCTTACAATGCTTAAGCTCTAAATCAACTGCTTGGAATGAATTTGGTACTCATATAGCATCAGCAGTTATATGTTTAGCTAAGAATCAAAAAATTATTCTAAATTGATTTTTGATGGTACGTTGAGAAACTTGGATCCTAATTCTAAAAAGTTTTTAATGTATCCAAGGTTTTTATAACTATTTTTGAACAATCAAATTGAAAATCTTGAAGCAGTTTTTAATGATGAATATGATACACCTTCTCATACTAAAAAGGTTTTTGCAAAAATAAGAAGGCAAGGAAAAGATTTTTCAGGGACAGTTACACCATTGTTTCCATCTATGCTGGCATCACAAGCAGTGGAGGGTGAAGGTTCAAGACAACCCTCTAAACCCCAACACACACCTACTACTGCTTCACCATCTCACATTGTACCAATCCCTACTATTGTATCATCATCACACCCCAAAAAGACCTACAAACATAGGAAAACCAAAAGAAAGACCACTAAGATATCTCTGTCTAGTGGACCTACTACCCTTGTAGCAGATGAGACTGTCCATAAGGAGAGGCAAGACATTATAGAAAGGGCTGCCACTACTACTACTAGCTTAGATGCAGAGCAGGACAGTGGTAACATAATTAGGACCCAATCCATGGTAACACTTAATGAGCCTATTCCTCAGGGAACTGGTTTAGGTAGTGGTCCAGGCACTAAGAAACCATATTGGGAGACAGACCTGCTCAAACTAGGTTTGAGAGGTTGTCTAAACAGTCTAATGATCCACCTCTCTCAAGAGTTAACACACTTGGAAGTGGGGAGGACAGTATGAAACTAAATGAATTGATGGAAATTTATATAAGATTGTCTAAAAGGGTTCTTGCGTTGCATAATATCAAGACTGCTCGGGATTTGGAAATTATTAATCTAAAGAAGAGAGTCAAGAAGTTGGAAAAGAAGAAAAAGGCAAGAACTCCACAACTCAAGAGGAGGTTAATCAAAGTCAGGATAGAGTCTTCTGCTGAAAAGAGTTTGGGTGATCAGGAGGATGCATCCAAACAGGGAAGGAATGTAATTGATCAAGATGAAGAGATTTCATGGTTTCAAGAGGATGCGAAAACTCAGGGGAGGTATGGTCATGATTTTGAAGTTAAAAACTGCTAGTACATCAATTACTACTGCCAGTATTAATATTACTACTGCTGAACCTGTTACTACTGCCAGTGCACCAGTGACTACTGCTAGTGTATTTGTTAGTACTGTTGAACCAAGTACTCCTCCAACAACAACAATTCTTATTGAAGATGAAGATCTCATAATTGCTCAGACCCTTATGAAAATGAGAAGTGTGAAATCAAAAGAAAAATCAAAGGAGAAAGGAGTATCTAGTGAAACTACTATAAGACCAACAAGAGGAGTGATTATGAAAGAAGCTAGTGAAACTGTTACAAGACCAATAGTACCACCTCAACAACAACTTGATCCTAAAGATAAAGGAAAAGGTATCATGCAAGAGCCTGAGAAACCAGTGAAAGTAAAAGGCAAAGATCAAATTGCATTTGATGAGGAAGTTGCTCAAAGATTTGAAGCTCAGATGCAAGTTGAATATAAAGAAGAAGAAAGGGTTGCAAGATAAAGAGAAGAAGAGGATAACTTAATTTCATGGGATAATACTCAAGCTATGATGGAGGCAGATTATGAGTTAGCTCAGAGACTACAAGCAAAAGAACAGGGAGAGTTGACCGTTGAAAAAAGATTAAAACTGTTTGTAGAGCTCATGGACAAAAGGAAGAAGCACTTTGCAAATCTTAGAGCCGAAGAGATCAGAAGAAAACCACCAACCAAAACCAAAAAGAGGAATCAAATGTGTACTTATTTGAAAAATATGGCTAATTACAAGCATAGTCAGTTGAAGAAAATTTTTTTTGAAGAAATTCAGATGTTATTTGACAATACTATGAAGTGGGTAGATTCATTTGTTCCTATGGATTCAGAGGTTATAGAAGGAAGTAAAATCCAGGCATAAGGAAGTAAGAAGAGAACAAGAAAATAACTTGATGAAGAAAGTGTCAAGAGACAAAAGCTAGAGGATGATGCTGAGAAGGCAGAGCTTAAAGCTTGTTTGGAGATAGTTCCAGGTGATGCTGTCACTATTGAATCTTTAGCTACAAAATATCCAATAGTTGACTGGAAAACACACATTCTAGCAGAAGACAAGATGTATTATCAGATCATCAGAGCTGATGGAAGTGCTAAAATTTACAAGATATTTAGTGCAGTGCTTGATGATTTTAACAGACAAGATATGTTAGATCTATACAAGCTGGTAAAGGAAAGATTTGAGACAACAAGCCCAGAAGGATATGACAGATTACTTTAGGGAGATCTAATTACTTTATTTGAACTAAGTGAGGAAGATGAAATCTAGAAAGCTCACCAGGACTACACATTGATAAGCTGGCGGTTATATGATTCATGAGGAGTTCATTTATTATTGATGGATACTAGAATTACTATTCACATGATGGTTGAAAAAATATATCCTCTTACACAAGAAATGC
>BQNB010164209.1:0-14358 GCA_026074375.1 Tanacetum coccineum
GAAACAAGATCAAGGTATGTTAGTGATCAAGATATGTGTTTTAGAAAGAAAGAAAGAAGAGAGAAAAGTAGATCTGAAAAAATTTGTGGCAAGAGGTTATGTTTTTCAGATGGGGTGGCCCAATATTTATAGAAGACAAAAAGAGCCGTTATGCTGACGGTGGTCCCGGCGGTCCCTAATATATAAAGGGCCGCCAGGCCTATAAGGGGGCCGCCGTAGACTACGCTCCTCTTTTTGTCTTTTTGTGGGAAATGTGTTATCTGTTTTAGAACCTTCCATTTTTGGGGGAAAAATCTGATTTCAAATTTATTATTTTAATAATACATTTCTTTTATAAATAAATATTTTGTTTTTATATATTTTTATAAAAACATTTTTATAGGAATGTAAGGTTTAAGAAAAATATTTTCTTGATCACTAATCATGTTTAATGATTTGTTTATCCATACCTTAAGTGATTAATCTTTAGAAATAGAATTTTATGATTAGTAATTTATAAACGTTTATTTTTATCGTAAACATTTTTACATTTTGTTATTATCAAAACATCGAGATGTCAAAAAATATAAATAACGTTTTTAGACATTATTTATATTAACACCTTAATTAACCGCCCAACGATGGCCTGCCCCAAAGCTTGAAGATACTAAGAAGACTGTAAGCATTTAAGGAGAACAAGTTTAAGTCCATGAGTCAAGATCCATTGTCGTCCGGATATGGTGGTTAAGAAGCGAGGGTAAAACTCTTCATCAAGGTGAGGAGCCATCTCCAAAAGCTGAGCATCTAATTTCGCAACCCTATTCCCCAGAACCGTTGCTTGCTCATCTTGCATGGCTTCCATACGTCCTTTAAAGAGTTCGAACGCAGACTCCAATGAGGACCTCTAAAAAAGAGAGAGAAAAATTATTAGTCACAGAAATATAAACAAAGTATAATGGAAGATAAAAAGAAATCTCCGGATACCTGATCAGCAAGCCTATCCCTCTCTGATTCTAAGAAGGCCACCTTAGAACTCAGTTCGTCGCGCGATAGTTGAAAGCCAGACAGATCAGAAATAAGTTGAACAACCTGGGCAGTAAGAGACGCCAACTCAGTCTCTTTCGAAGTGGTCACAGACTCAAGAGTTGCGACCTTCTCAGACAGAGCATCTTTATCTCCTTCAAGCGCAAAGTTTCTTTCTTTCAAATCCCTCAACTCAACGCTCTTAGCAGCATCTGTAGCTTCCACTACAGATAGTTGGCTGAAAAGACGGATAGCTTCAGCAGCCTCAGTTTCTTCCAAAGATAATAAAGATCTCAGATGAGCAATCTCAGCATCTTTCTCTGAGAGAAGGGCGGTTTGTTCAGCACACTTATCTTCAAGTCGGTCTTTTTGTTCCAAAGTATGTTCTGCTCGCATCCTCACTTCCGCTCCCAGACACATCTTTCGTGCTGCCCCAACATTAAACTTAGTATATAACTGGTAATAGTCCATAGAATGCAGTTGGGAGAAAAGAGCAGGTGAGGCAAGACGGTCCATCAAATCGCTACAAATATACGGATCGTCAAGAACGTAGTCATTCGTCACCTTTCACTTAGGTACATATATGTTGTGCAGGGTCTCAGAATCAAGATCTTGGGAAGCATAAAAAGAATCTGATGAAGTCGTTCGCTCATTAAACTTTGAGGAACTGACGGCATTCACATTAGCCCCACCAGCAGACGCAAAATCCCTAAAAGTTTCAAGATTCCTGGGCCTGACCCTATTTTTAGAAACTTGAACAACAGAAGCTTCAGCATCAATAGTAGTGGTAACGGCAATAGTCATTACGGGGGTGTCTGCAACAAAAGATTTGTTAAAAAAGTTAACCTCAGAACGTGAATCCGAATGATAAGAATCGTCTAAAGATATCACATACCTCTTGGAGGGAGGACGGGTCCGTAAATTGAGTCTGGACATGGAGTCTGCGAGCCATCATCTCGAGGTTCCGCAATCTCGCTCGGGACGCTAGAGCCTTCCGAAACCAAACTACGGATAGTAGCAAGGGACTTCCCACCGGTATTGGAGGTCACGGCATGGTAGTCCTCTCTTAGTTTCTTGGGAGGAAAAGTAGAAACACTAGCATCCTCGGTTGTTTCCCTCTTCCGTTTAGACTTCTTGTTCTTTTCAACGACAACCTCTGAAACATCCTTGGCAACAGTTTCCTCCAAAACATCATCATCCCTCTCGACAGAATGCTCTTGTCCAGCATCACCCCCATCATCAAACAACTTATCAATGTTATCACCACTATCCCCTGAGCCAGCCGAAGCGGGAGGATTCAACGGAACAGTGCGACCCTCAATCAACTTTAGCAGCTTAACCTCCCTTTCTGCTGGCTCTCTCTCTCTCTCCCCTATTCGCACTTTGGTGGGATCTGAGTGACGAATGAACGCAAACAAATCCATCTCTGCAAACATAGTAAAAGAAAACCGTCAAGAATAATAGCAACAAAGTAAGATCTGGAATACAAAACAAATTATACCCACCCTCATTGCCATCCCAAAACGTCGGGTAGCAGTTCTCATCCAGCGTATAATAACGGCTTATACCAACCCAACATAAAAAGGGTTCCAGAAATTTCCGAAATGGGGCGGTATGGGTACGCAAAAAGTCACACGCTTTTGTATCATATTGAGAAAGCTTGGGAGAGGGATCTTTACTTAAAATCTTGCTTTTCAGAGACACAGAAAGGGGAAAGACCGTGGAGTCAAGCTAGAAAAAGTGGTCGTTCCAGTTCTTTACCGAATCTAACGATTTGCTGTGGCAAACAGGAGCCGCGTCAGAACGCTTGACAAACAACATCCACCCTTTATTGTAGGAACTAGTGTAGAACATACGAAAGTAATTGACAGAAGGTTGAAATCCGTGTACACGACATAAGATCTCAAAGTGAGAAACTTTAGCCGTCCAAACACGAACAATTGAGAAAGATGAATATGAAAATGGCCAAGAACATCCATAAGAAACTGAGATAAAGGGATTCGATAGTTGGCAAAATCAAAAAATCGAGTGTACACGCCAACCTTGCCATCCGGACTTTGTAAAATATTTTTGTTCGGGCCAGGTAACATGGGATGAACACAAGCAGGTATATGATACTTAGTGCATAGTGCATCTAATGCCTTTTGAGTTAACTTGGATTTAATGTCACGAATGGTACTCATCGTGATGTATAAGAAAAGAAAGAAGACCTAACATGGTAGCCTAAAAGATTAGGAAATTGCAAAAAGCGTGGAAAATGGTTGAAAGCTCGAAGAACTGTAATAATGGCAGAAATAGAGATAAATCGAAAAAAGAAAATAGTGAAAAAGAAAGGGATATATATACCCTTAGTATATTTAACTCAAGCAACATGCGGATGATGACACATGTAACCCACTAACGCAATCAATGGCCGGGAAGAAAGGTGATGACAGTTGGATAACTGCCATTTAAGTCAAATAAGTCAGGAAAATGAAAGGTTAGATGTTGATCCCTTTATAACAGATCTTTGATTAGCTTGTTAAAGCTTTAGTTATCTTAGATAGATCTAAAACAATTATGATAGAAACCTTGTTGTATATATAAAGACTATGCAGAATCTAATCTTTATATACCAGAAGAACAATAAAGCTATATAACAATGACATAAGTGATTTCTCTCAACTTACAATATATTGATTAAAACATAAAACAACTATATGCTTTGCCTAACAACTATGAATACTCTAACTTTTTGATATATATCTAACTATGCCGTAGGGTTCCTTTTATACACTAAGGAAAACCCTAATAGGCTTACAAAACGCGTTAAGAGACCATGCATATCTATTCCTAATATATCTCATGCATATCTCATAAGCAGTACTAACATATTACATTAACAGAACTAACTAACAGTACTAAGTAACTATCTTTTAGTACTGGCAGTACTAACTATAACTAGCAGTACCAATATTACAACTAGCAGTACTAAATCCTTCCAGCAGTATTAAGTTGTAGAAGACCTTAATTCCCAACAATCCTCCCCTAAACTTGTGATTTATCCTCAAATCCCAAGTTTCTTCTGCATAAAATCTTCTAGTCTTCTTCTGCTGAGGATTCTTCCAAACACTCTTTCACTGTTCTTCAATCTGAGACTTCACAAACTTTAAAAGTTCAAAAGCCATAGTGCTTTCAGCTTTAGCTTCTAGTCTCCAGTTTAGCATCTTTTCCAACATTTCCTTAATGAAAGGATACCTTTTCTCAACTAACATATGAAAAGTGATCAAGGTACCATCCAACAACAATGTATGAACTCCACAGTTTTCATATAACTTTTAGCTCAGCATCTTCCATTCTTGTTGGTTCCTCCATACTTCATGTTCTGCATTTGGTTCAAACATAATCTTGAGATCTCCCCAAAGCATCAAATTGTATCCTTCTAGAGTGTTGTCCTCGAATCTTTTCATCACCAATCTGTGTAAATCCACTAAGTCTTGTCTATTAAATATTTTTAGCATACTCTCAAAAGTTTTATGATAACTTGTGTTTCCATCAGCTCTTATGATCTTGTAAACATGCTCACTTCCTAAACTTTGAGATTCCCAATCAACTATGGGATACTTAGTATGCAAGATTTCTGGATCCACAATTTCTTCTTCATCTGGAACCACTGTCAACCACATTCTTAGTTCTTCCTTCTCTTTCTCATAGTCAGTTGCTTCTTCCTCATCAAGCTTTTGCTTCTTAGAAGTTTCTTCATCTAGAGTTTCTCTTGCCCTTTTCCTTGCAAGTGATTTCCTTCTTCTTCCTCCAAACTTCTTAGAAACCTCTTTTACAATCTGTTCAGGTTTGATATCTTCTTCCTCAACCTTTCTTCTTCAAATGGTGTTGAGGACTCATTTTCAATCTCAGACTCCATGGGAATAAAAGTATTAACTTGATCCCATACTTTTTCAAAAATTGGTCTGATATCATCATAGCTCATTTTCTTGAAGTGTCTCTGCTTATATCCTCCTTGATTAATCAAATAAGCAATTGTATTTTTCCTTGCTTGAGCTATTGAGACAGGTCTATTCTTAAGAGCATGATACCTTAACACACTTCATTCTAGTCAATTTCATGTGTTCGAGTAGGATCAGCGGGAACTTCTTGTCTTTCATCAAATTGCCTTTGAAGTTCTAGTGCAGCTTCAAGATTGATCCTTTCTTGCTCTTGTTCTGCAATAGCTTTAGCCTGATCTTCTTTATGAATTTTCCTAGCTAACTCCTCATCAACACTTAACTGCACTTGTACTCTTTTCTTTAACTTCTTTGGAGGCTCATGTTCTGTCATAATTGCCTTCCCTTTGTCCTTAGCTTTTGAAGCACTTCTTCTAATGTATACAAGTGCTACAGCAACAGTACTAACCTCATGACCAGCAGTACTAACATCTGCAGTATAAACTTTTGGAGGACTAGCAGTACTAACTGGAATGTTAGCAGTACTAATCTCCTTTTCTCCTTTCTCACCACTTCCAAGGTCTTCAATAATTTTTGTAGAAGTTTCTTCTTGTACTAGTACTTCTGTGTCAGCACTAGTCTTCTCATGAACTTCTTGATGCTCATGAAACCATAAAGTGCCTTCATCCTGTACCAAAGAAATGGTAGGATCTGTATCAACTTAAGCTATTATCCTCCCTTGTTTGGAAGGATCCTCTGCAGCCTCTTCATCTTCAGAGAGAACAATCCTATCTCTTCTTCTTGATTTGCCAGACCTGAGTTGATTCTCTAATTTCTTTACTCTTAACACCAACTTTGTGATAACAGTACTATAGGTCTTCTTAGTCTGCTTCAAGTCATGCTCCAAAACACCAATCCTGTCTGGAAATTTGATAACCAAATCCGTCAATTCATCATGTTGCAATCTACCCTCATCACTTCTATGTGAGTGGACACTATGGAGAGGTGATTCATGGGGCATGGTGGCAGCCTCCTCTGCCTCATGTGGGTGTTGGATAGATGGTGGTGTAGTTAGGGTACTGGATGATGTATGATGGGATGGTAGGGATGATGAAGAAGATATTCTTGAGAGAGAGGTAGATCGTGCTTCACCCTGAGGCTGATTAAGCATAGCATCAAATAAGGGTGTCACTACCCTAGAGTATCCCTTTGTAGCTCTCCTCATATTGTTTAAAAGTTTGTGTGTAAGTGTAGGAGTGGGATAAATTCTTGTATGAGGTAAAAGCAATCTCTGTTGTTTGTTCAAGAGTATTTGGATAAACCTGAGATACATTAGAAATTTGTGTGTGCTGTCCACATTCTTGACCATGGCATCAAAAATATATCTTGAGAAGTTGAATGTCCTATTTGTTGCCAGGCAAATAATAGCAGTAGCAAGATTGCTACTAAACTGATCCCATGCTGTCTTCTTTGAGCTCATACAATGAAGTATGGTGTGAATGAAAAACTTCTTGATAAAGGTTTCAGAACCTAAGCTCTGATACCACTTGTTAATCCCTTTATAACAGATCTTTGATTAGCTTGTTAAAGGTTTAGTTATCTTAGATAGATCTAAAACAACTATGATAGAAACCTTGTTGTATATATAAAGACTACGCGGAATCTAATCTTTATATACCAGAAGAACAATAAAGCTATATAACAATGACACAAGTGATTTCTCTTAACTCACAATATATTGATTAAAATACAAAACAACTATATGTTTTTCCTAACAACTATGAATACTCTAACTATGCCGTAGGGTTCCTTTTATACACTAAGGAAAACCCTAATAGGCTTACAAAACGCGTTAAGAGATCATGCATATCTATTCCTAATATATCTCATGCATATCTCATAAGCAGTACTAACACATTACATTAATAGTACTAACTAACTAACTAACAATACTAAGTAACTATCTTTTAGTACTGGCAGTACTAACTATAACTAGCAATACTAATATTACAACTAGCAGTACTAAATCCTTCCAGCAGTATTAAGTTGTAGAAGACCTTAATTCCCAACATTAGGGTAAGTACACATCACCCTAACCCTACCTAACCGATTAAGGAAAAGTCACGGAGAAGCAAGCAATCATGAAAGAAGCAAATAGCCGCGGAAGAAGCAAATAGCCGCAGAAGAAGTAGAAATACCACGAAACCTAAGTCTAGTAACATTTACTGCGCACAATAGGCAGCGTCGCACGCAGTAAACAAACTAGATTAGGGGGACTTGATGACATATAGTATGAATAACTGGCTTATTGGGCTTAATTCATACTATACATATTTGGGCCCCGGCCCAACACGACAAAATGCACGAGCTACTACTAAGCCCAGAGATAAGCTAGCTGCGGCCCCGACGTTTCAAGACGCACGCAGATAAGGCACTTCCACAACACACTTGCGGAAGGCAATTTGCGTCCGCAACCACGATTAAAAGCGGACCCTTGCCCGACAAGGGTCCCACTCTGACCACTAACAGTTACAAGCAAAATACTAGGAAACCCTAGTACTAGACTCCCCTATAAATAGGAGTCATCTGACACACCATAAGGTACATAATTTCTGACACATTTTAACACACATATATTATCTGACAATATGAATACTTACTCTTACGCCGAAGTCCAATCGTGGGGGCCGTCCTCACGGTAAGGCTAACGGTTTTCTATCTTTTGTGCAGAAAATCACCATCTTTACTTGCTCTACTACAAGATCCGATCCATCAACAACTTACCGGCCCGACCCAGTAAGCGTTCCATATCCATCTCACCCCACCACACATATTATCCGATATATACAATTATTGGGAGGTTTTGTTTGGCGGGTTTTTCCTTAACCCGGTTCTGACCCGTTAGACACTCACAGGACATTATGTTGCTTTCTTTTAACCCGGTATACTCTCATACTCACACATGCATGTTGCAACACATACTCTCATACTTTCTTCTCTTCCCACTCGCAACTCTCTCATACTCTCACTACGCTCTCATACTCACACATGCATGTTGCAACACATACCTCAAAAACACGTGTCTCTCCCACCGCAACTCTTTTGTAACACATAAAACATAACTAACTAATCTCTCTCTTCTCTCTTGCCTACTTATCTCTCTTTCTCTCTTTAAGATGGTCATTTTATTGTGGGTTGTACCATGTGTTTTGTTGTGTGGGATTATTGTATAACTGTAGTAGAAAACGACCAATCGTGGGCGGTCGTCAGTATTTAAATGGTATTCTTTACTTCTCGGGTTAGAAAGTGTTTAATTTTAATTTTAATTTGTGTTGTTCAATTCTCTTAATTAAGGTTACTGGGGTTAGGGTATTGGATTCAATTAACGATTTACCTGTTTATGTATTTAATATAATGTGTATTGCCCTCTCAGTGAAAAAGATGCGTACTTTTTGTTTTAGAAGCATCCTGTAACCATATTGAACCTAAAATATTGGGTATATAAGTTGGATGCATGGAAGTTATTTGCAATAGCCGGTTAAGCTATGTAATATTATCACTCATATTTGTTGATGGCTTTGTTGTTTGCCTGTTTGGTTGTTACCTTCTTCTGTGTTAGATGTTATTGGCATGATGTTGGTTTAGAGGAATGTTTGGTAATAATGTTGAAGTGCGCCAGGGGCGAGTTTTTTTTGCTATTGGCCTTTCACAGCGTGCTACGCCATTTGAGAATATAATGTTTTCTAACTTAATGTATCCATTGTGGGCGATGATGACACTATTGCGTTCTGATTGATGGATTCGAGTGGGTGGAATCCGCCCGTATCTTGGCGGGGCAGCACGCCGTCGTGCTTGCAGCCATGGTGGGTCGTATACCCTTTTCTCCTGTTCCGCAATCGCAAACCTGAGCCCAACGTTGTGAACGGAATTATGTTGTTACTGTAATTTAAGTCCCATCGAGTAGAGTCAAGGCATTCCTTATTATACAATATATACAATAGGTGGGAGCTGTTTTTGGCGCGGGTTTTTTCTTTACCCGGTACCGACCCATTAGATATCCGGGGTTTGGGGTTTCTTGGGTGGGTTAAATTTCGAGAGCTTGCTTGGGGTTTTGTTACTTTTACGTGTGCTCAGATATAGATACTATTCTATATTTTCACACGCGTACCAGTCGCAAAATCCTACGTACGCGTTTACACATGACGTTGTTGTCGATCCGTTTGGTAAGTGAAACTAAATTTGGTTGGTACCAGTCTTTGAATTTTTAGATTATTTGATAAAAATTCAAAAAACTTTTTGATCATTGCTACATCAGTAAGGGTAAGGAATTGAATGACTTTGTTGATACACGGCGGGCTGATGTTTTATGCCTGCGAGCCGATGAATTAAAATGGCAGCCTACTGCATTGGAACGACGTGCTGTTGACTTGGATCGACTTGCTGATGCATTAGATCAGCGTGCTGATGCTTTGGAACGGCGGCTTGATGCATTGGGTCGACGGGTTGATAGCAACAGTGTAAACACACCCTAGGTACCAACGTTTCTTATTGCCAGTGTATATGCATTTGTCACACAAACATAGAAGAAATTTAATAACATTTACCATTCAAAAGATTCTTTGCTTTTTCCCGTCAACTTTGCTTTTTATTTTAAGTTATTTATACTACTACACTATCTGAATATTTTTGTGGGTTTGATTTAGCTACATAGCTACCGTTTCCTAATCAGATTCGTGAAACATGCAGTGTTTTATCATTGGCGAAGCTGGGAGCGGTTCAAGGATATGCGTTTGGGATTGCATTCAGAAACGCAGCTGAGGAGACATGTCTGCAATTTATGGTATGAAGCTTGCAATAGTAACCTCTTACACTGGCGTTCAGGAATGCATTCAGAACCGCAGCTGAAGAGATGTGTCTGCAATTTATGGTATGCTGCTTCCAATAGTAACCTGATATCTTAGTTTGCTTCTTTGATAGTAATTTCTGTGTAGACTAAAGTAAGTGTCGTGAGCTCATTGAAAGATTAAGAGAGCCTGAAATTAAGCCAAAGTTTTGTATCTTGGATATTTATGCATATCATTAATTAGTGTAAACCTGGATCTAAAGAGTTATCCAAATCAGGTTTTAAGACTTCTAGGCGTTCGATTCTAGCCGGTGTTAAGTGACTTACTGTTTTAACTTCAACTTAGAATAGGCTTCGATGATGCCATTACCATGACAGTGGAATGGTCGTGACTTACTGTTTATACAAGACAAGTCTGGACACCGTCTCCTTTAGGAGGTCGTCGGGTATAACCTAGACGCCGTCGGGTATAACTGAGACGCCATTGGGGGTCGCGCCCGAAATTTAAAATCTTCATTTCTTCTGTATTTATTTTGAGCATATTTTCACTTACAAGTCCAAAATTACCAACAACCGACATTTATCAACATTTTGGAGTAAACGAGGAAAACAAGCCGAAAACCATATAACATTCAGATGCTGATGAGCTTACTTAGCAAAGGATGCTAATGTAAGGCAATTAAATAAATAATTCCTATCTGATCCTGATGAACTTATGTATATTGATATGATGCTTTTTCAGTATGGTTACATTAGCTTAAGTATACTGATGAGCTTAACCATGCTAATGGTTGCTTTTTGTTTTTGAAGCATCCTAAATGAACAATTCTTATCTAAAATATAGAATAATCAACCAACATTTATCAACATTAGCAAAGGATGCTAATGTAAGGCAATTTAATAAACAATTCTTATCTGATCCTGATGAGCTTAAGTGACAATTTATGTTCTTTCTTCGAGTCTTGGTTTGCTGCTTATCCATATCATCATTTTTGACCCGGTTCGCAATATACATCATCATTGTGCTCCTTTAATCCTAATCTAATGACATTATTAATATCTTTTTATTTCAAACTAACTTCAAATTTTACTACCATTAACTACCAGTCCTACTTTAGAGTGTTCGTGAAAGTTTTATCAAACCAGAACAAACAGATTTAAACTTAACATATAAAATTTTAACCATTCTTTGCTGCGAAAATTGTTAAACTTCTATAATACAAGCCATAAGAAGGAAATCATGGTTCGCGACGTAATTAATAGCTGGTAGAGGATGACTATACATCGTGGACGCTGTTACACATTCACATCTTGCTTTATTTATTCATAATAACTCATGGTTACCAGCTTAATATAACAGCAATAGGGAAAGGATGTGGTTTTGTTAGATTTACGAACATGTTCTTTTTTGTTACGTCGTTCGTGTTTATATCTAATGGAGTTGTATTTGTTAACTTATACATTATATTTTTCTTCATTTAGATGCGATTCAGAACATGCATGGTATAGTGATTGGCAAGCACACACTTCGTATATCGTATGGTAAAATTCCAACTAGCACACAGGTATGCATTAAGTTGCTTCATTGCTTCTTAATAAGAGAACCAGATTGTATAGTCCACTAATGATGGGTGTGATTTTTTACAACTTTTAAATATCATAGGAGCTTAAATTTATAAAATCTTACATTTTTCTGTAAGCTTCACTTGACAACAAAACTTTAAAATGGCATAAAATCTATAAACTTTTATTTTAGTAGTTCCTTAACGTAACTTCTGAAATCACCACCAAGATGCGCTATACATTTTGGTTTGGATAGTCAAAAGGGTCGAAAAATGTTTACTAAGCATGTTGACCTTATCTGTGACTTCAATATACACACAATCACTCAGACACTCACACATCAAACACACACATCATTTTTACTCATCTCTCTCTCTCTCTCATCAGAATCCACAATCGAAGAGTACTTTCATCTCATAACAATCTAACATCAACGGAATTTCACAGCCACAAACAACTTTTGAGACTATTATGAGGTATACTCTTGAGTTTTTTTTTATAGATCGATTTGATTATTCTATATTTTAAGGGGTTTTTTTTTGCTATAACATTATTGGCTAAAATATTTTATAGATCTATGTTGCTAAACATTCTTTACTACATTCAGGATTGGATGGATCTGAAAGTCAACTCTCCTCAAATGTGATATTAAGATTCTGCACTTCAATATTCGAGGGAAGTTAAGTTATACAATCTTATAACTGATTTTCATTAAGTTATATTTAAACATCAGTGCCTATTACCCTATCAATCATTTGTACTGCTCTTTTGTTTCAAGAAAGAGGAAAGGTTTAGATTTTTGCTAACAATGGAGAACTTATGTGAAAAAGGGTTTTCAGCTCCTGACTATGTTGGGCCTCCTGTTCAGCAAAAACTTTATCGAGAGTCATTAAAGTATTGCGGCTCATTTTCTAGGGTTCAAAACTAAAACTCTCAACGAATTCCAGTAGAGAAGTAGTGCTTCATGGCTTCCTCATCCTTAATCTGTATAATCTAATTTTCTCAAATGAGCTATATCTCCTAACTATTTGAAAGTTCATGAATTGATGTGCCTATTACCCTAGCTTCTCATTTGTTCCCATAATTGATGTGCTTATATTTTCTTTATCATGTTTACTTTCTTTTATCATGTATGCTATTTATGCCTGCAATGACTATATACGCCTGCAACGACGTATGTACACCGGATCCACTTCCGCTCACTCAAAACGACGCCCGCTAATCGTCCCGCAGCGGAGCGCGGGCAAACCCTCTCGTTGTACTAACAATTATATTTGGTCTTTCCATACTTGTCATAGTGGCACGAAGTTCTTGATGTATGCATGGTAAACATTTTTTTAGTTAAAAAAGCGAGGTTCAGGTGTGTTTTTTTTTCATTTGTTGTACTCAGGGGCAGATCCAGAGCATTAAGTCATCACGTGCACAAAATTTTTAGTACGAGTTACAAAGAAAAAAAAGACTAAAATGTACGATTTTATTAAAAATCGAGATTTTTAGCAAATATATACACTACGCGACAAAATTTCAACGGGTTCCCTTGCACCCCGAGAACCCCCCTAGCTTCACCCCTGGTTATACTTGTCTAACACCATATATAATTCGAAAGGTTATACTTGTCTAACACCATATATAATTCGAAATATTTGTTTCGCTATATATGTCTTGCAACCATGCTTGTTAAGATTTACGAGTGTATATAACTAAAATTTACATTAATGTATTACTGGTTGAGAACGGTAAAGGTAATTCGGGATAGTGAAACCTTGTTTGTATTACTATTAAGTAACGAATTTAATTTTCATATAGTGTTTTATAAAATCATATTTGATATTTGATTTTTTATGCCTACTACATGAACCTAAATATACACTAAAGAATTGATTGGTGTATTTTAAAAAGTGATTGATGAAAAAATATGAAAGAGAATAAATGTAATACACTTATCATGAAATGAATAGATTAGATCGTCTTTTATGTAGGCATAAATATCAATGCTCTAAAATCTTTACTTGTATTTATTTGATTTGTTGGGTTAGCTCGGTTTAAAGGTCGTTCGGGCAATCTTTTCTTCAGGTAATTCGGTGTCGGTTGTTTTGTTTGTTAGTTGTCATTCCACTTCTTGCCTGTTTTTTTTTTTGTAAAATTCTTTGCCATTTAAAAAGTTTTCTTTAAAAAATACGTAGTATGTAAAAGGAGTATCATATTATATACGTAGTATATATGGAATTATCCCTATATGTTAGTAATAAATGATGACGTATAATGGGTATACCAAGCCTCTGGGCTTGGGCCACATTATCACCTAGGCTTTTTGGGCTAACCTGTCAATAACAGGCCATGGTAAAGCCCAAATTCGCATGGGCTTCGGCCCCGAACCTAGCGATCCGTCCGCAGATCCACTTGTAGACGATCCGTCCGCGGATCTACTTGTAGACGATCCGTCCGCGGATCCACTTGTAGACGATCCGTCCGCGGATCCATCTATAAGACGATCCGTCCGCAGAACATTTGCGTCCGATCGAAACGATTGTCGCGGACCCTTGCCCGACAAGGGACCCACTCCGGCCACTACTAAAGTAACCGAAATACTAGGAAACCCTAGTACTAGACACCTATAAATAAGGGTCACAATACATCCCAAAAGGTACACAATTATTCTTATTCTCTCTGACACATACTCTGACAATATGAATACTTACTCTCACGCCGGAGTCTAATCGTGGGGTCCGTCCCCACGGTAAGGCTAACGGTTTACTTTTAATTGTGCAGAAAATCATCACTTCTCTTGCTCTAGTACAAGATCCAGCATTCAAGTCACTTGGAGGCCCGACCCAACAAGGGACTTCCAGCACCTCGCTGACCCGACACGAATTTTGTACTAACAACCACCATGAGAGTTTCTCCAAGCAACTGCATATCTCCTAACAACTTTTTCAAGTTCATACGACCCGGTCTCAACTGCCATATGGTTAGTCAAATTTCTTCAATGTTTGTTATATATATGTTTTCTTGATGGATATCTTGACTTAA
>BQNB010164210.1:0-14358 GCA_026074375.1 Tanacetum coccineum
AACCTACGCGGAATGGACAAATCATTTGAAATACGTCCTGATGGAACTCGTTGTATCAAAAATCAAAGCTGGTTACCACTTTTTGGCGGTTTGAGAGACTTGATCATGCATGAGTCTCATAAATCAAAATATTCACCCGGGTTCTGATAAAATGTGCCAAGATCTAAAGAAACTCTATTGGTGGCCTAACATGAAGGCAATCATCGCGGAATATGTTGGCAAATGTTTGACATGTTATAGAGCTAAAGCAGAATGTCAAAAGCCATCCGGCTTACTGGTACAACCGGAAATTCCTATATGGAAATGGGAAAGAATAACAATGGATTTCATCACAAAACTACCCAAAACCTCAAACGAAAATGACACCATCCAGGTCATTGTCGATCGCCTTACCAAATCCTCACATTTCATTCCCACTCGAGCGACTGATAGTATGGAAACACTTACAAGGTTATACATCAAAGAAATGGTCTCTCGACATGGCGTGCCAATATCCATCATCTCAGATCGTGACAGTCATTTCACATCCATATTCTGGCAGTCATTGCAAAATGCTTTGGGTATTCAATTAGACATGAGTACATCATATCATTTTGAAACCGATGGACAAAGTGAAAGAACCATCCAAACACTCGAAGACATGCTGCAAGCTTGTGTTATAGATTTCGGGAAGGGATGGGATAAACACTTACCATTGGTAGAATTCTCCTACAATAACAGTTATCATGCCAGTATCAAGGCAGCACCATTTGAAGCAATTTATGGTCGAAAGAAAAGATCACCTGTTTGCTGGACCGAGGTTGGAGATGTTTAACTCACGAGACCAGAGATAGTTCATGAAAAAACTGAAAAGATCGTGCGAATTCGTCAACGCTTGCAATCTACAAGAGATCGGCAAAGAAGATACGCCAATGTAAGGCGAAAGCCTTTAGAATTTCAAGTTGGCAATCGTGTTATGTTAAAAGTATCACCTCATAAAGGTATCTTTCGATTTGGAAAACAAGGAAAGCTTAATCCCCGATACATTGGACCATTCAAAATTCATGAACGAATTGGCCCTGTGGCATACAAACTAGAGCTTCCTGAAGAGCTTAGTAATGTGCACAATACTTTCCATGTTTCTAATCTACAGAAATGTTTATCCGATGAATCTCTCATCATTCCAATGAAAGAACTTCAACTCAACGATAAACTCAACTTTGTAGAAGAACCAGTGGAAATTATGGATCGTGAAATCAAGAAACTAAAACGAAGTCGTATTCCTATAGTCAAAGTACGATGGAACTCTAAAAGAGGACCAGAATTTACATAGGAACGCGAAGATGAAATTCGTGCCAAATATCCTCATCTATTTTCAAACATCACTTCAACATCCAATTAAATCTCGGGACGAGATTTTTGTAAGGATGGGGGACTATAACATTCTGGAATTTTCATCAATGTAGATATCCATCTATTAAGTTAGATGCAATGTACTACCTATCTATTATATATGAACCACCTTTTTCAGGGAAATTTTTTGCTTTATTACATTACTTGCATTACCAATATCTGAATATGCAACGTAACTTGTATAACTAAAGTTAACGAGCTCACGCAACCTACCTATGACAATCATATCTACATATAAGTCAAGCAAACATCATAATATGTCAAGTCAATGATCTATTATCCAATTTATCATATACATTAGCTATTTAACATAGTTTTCACAACGATATTATCAAATGAGCAAAACCGTTATCAAATGCCTCTGTGATTTGTAAGATATAAAAGATAGAGTAAAATACATCATTTCCAAAGCATGGAAAAGATTATCCTGCCCTCGTGTGATAGGCACGTGATGCTTATCATCATCATTGGCTAACGACCGTTTAAAAAAGAACCGCTGGGGTTACGGAATGGAGACGTTGAGGAGGAATGATATATTTATTTCGAAATTGAGACTAAACGTGTTGTTTTGTAGAACCTTATAGACGAATTACTCATTATTCTGATTTGATTTTAATCTTATTTTCCTAGCATGGTGTTTGTTTAACTTATTTGTACCGGTAATGGAACAAAACTTAGGAAGTATTTGGTGTGTGGTCTTTCAAGTGTTGGACTAGATTCAAACCTATAAACACTAGTTTGGTTGGGTATTATTGGAATTAAATAGATGAGTTAGCCCATTAAACCCATACAACAATAATATGATGGGTTTGATCTTGATTTCCTAACACATTTGTCCTTTTAAATTCTTAACCACAAAATTCGATACTTGTCTCACTTATTATATTATTCTCCTTTTCACTTTCTTATAAACTGTAATTTTCAATACAATATAAATTAATAAATTAAATTTATTTTTATATAATAATATATTTTATTTCTCTTACTTTTAACTCATGCCAAATCTAAATCTTTCAAACCGAATCAAATCCGAAACTCATCTACAAATGAAACGGACCCTTAATAATCTAATGCAAATGTGTGGTACATTATGTAAGCATTGGTTTAGTTTAATATATTTACAGTGACGAAAGCGTTGAGAAGATCTAAACTATAACTGTTTAATTTGTTTTTTATTGAGCTTGGCAAGTGATTATATTGAATATTAATCAACTAATAATGTATCACCCCTCTACGCGGGACCGAAGCAAGGGAATGGTAATCCTAAACCTTTGCAAGTTTGGGCTTCTGCACTACCTTGCAATTGAGGAAGATTGCGTATTAAAAAAAAATTAACTCTTTCTTTTATATTTATATTTATAAAAAATAAACAATCACCATTTCACTACTTAAAATTCACTTTTTATACATTTTTAATCACAAAACCACTTACGTTTTTTTACATTTCATTATCTTTTTTAAATGGCTTGTTCGTTACACATAGCGACGATGAAAAATCCAATGCTTTGGTTCAAAATACAAATTGACGAAGTTATGGTTATCAAAAGGATTTTGGATTTAGCCTTGCAATTTATATGCATGATAAACTAAAGATAGATCTTAGAAAAACATACGAGGAAAATGTAATCACATTCCACAAAGAGCCGTGCTTTGATCGGACACGTTCTTAAAAAGGAGGTTCTGATAAGATTACGAGCTTATCTTAATAAAAGTCCCGATTCCGACCCATTTCTAAGCTATAAGCTCAAGACCAGGTTCTCTAAGCTTATATTCTGTATTCATACCTTTATAATGTTCATATGATCATGCTAAAATCATAATATAAAGCTTTGAACTCAAAAACCTATGTGTTATACCTTTTTGATCCAAAACCGTACACCCGAAACCCTAATTTCATGTTTTTGCTTAATCTATAAGCTAAGCTTGTAAACTATTGTTATAATCTATCCCAATAAGCTTAACTAACATTAAAATAAGTGCTTTGATAAGTCATGAAAGAATTTGAGCTTAAAACCCGCGCGTTTTCATTTTAAAACCCTAATATGACCCGTTTTGCTTCCTAGCTTAACGAATCGTTAATTTAAACTTGCGTTGTGTTAAATCTTCATATTTTAGTTTATTATAACTTATAAATGTCTATTGAAATGTTAAAATAAGCTTGCATGGCAATTTGGACATGTTTTGTAAAAATTATCCATGCAAGGGGTATATATCGTAACTTTCAGAAACTTATAACTAAAAGGACTAAAAGTGTCATTTTATCAAAGTTATAACTACAAGGGTCTATTATGTCACTTTTTAAAGTACAAGGTTTACTTGGTATATCTTTTAAACTTGAGGGACCAAAGTCGTAAAAGTGCAAACTCCAAGGGTATATTCTGCCACTTTTCAAACTCAAGGGTCTAAAATGTAACATTTTGAAAAAGTATAAAAACACATTCAAAACATTACAAGACATAACTTTAATTAACGCTTGACGTGCTTAACATTTCCAGATATTGAATAAAATGCTTAAAACTGCTTATGTTATAACTATTATATCATTCATCATCGATGTGCTTTCAAAAATCATGTCCCGGATTCATATCATACCACAATACTAGGGAGCTTCATATTAAGGAGTTTCATCTTGGTATTACGTTCTGACTGAGTTGTTGGGTTTACGATTTAAAGTGCCCTAGCTCCTCAAACGTTTACTGAATGACTTCTGAATTATGATGGCCCGAACGGTGTTATGATAATTTTAATATCAAAACCGACATCGATGTAAAATCTTACATATTCAATCAAACTAAGACTTGACATATATTACCCCAGGTTGCCCGTGACGAAGCCGTTACTATTCATTTCATATACATTGCTATCAATTTCCCTATAACTGTTCAGGTGAGTTCATAGCCTCGCATTTCAATCTTTTTATAAACCCGCGAGGGGGATACATGCTATAAACATGAATGCAATTATTTCTGTATGCTATTTCAATTTACTATTGCCTAAGTAACTGCTTTGCCTTTAAGTCCCCATAATCATGAACCGTTAATTACTCTCCGTAGTAAGCGCGAATGATGTGAATAGATCTATTTGGGCTGGACTCCCCGTTGGTGTACCCAGTTACGTGTAACCAATTGCACATCATTAGAAATCACGCGGGTATTTTGGCAAAGGTACCCGCAGGGGCTATAACGTATCACCATACCCTAAGGCTTCGGATTCATGAGCTAATGGCAATAATAAATTATGTTTTCAATACTGGGTGTATATCAACGTAACCCAAATATCGCATTTGCATTCAAATTATATTACTTAAACCTATGGATTCACTCAACCTTTGTGTTGACTTTTTAGCATGTTTTATCTCAGGTAACTAATGGCATGGAGTGGCAAGGACATGACGATGGAAAAACCGTTATCATTCAAACTTTATTGTATAGATTTTGGGAACCTCTCGTTTGTAAAAACTCTAAAGAAATAATGAATGATAACTTATTTTTAAAAACGACTCTTTTTTATTCGTTTTCTATGATTATGACTGTTGTACCTTGAAGTAATACCCCATATTAGCTTCCGCTGCTATATGTAAAAATGGGGGTGTTACAATGGTACCCGCGCAAAGCAGCGGTTTCGACGACACTAAAAATGAAAAAAACTAAAAAATCATAAAAATATATGAAAATGGATGTTGAATTAAAGAGCACAAAATTTTTATTAAAATATGGTGAAACTAAATCATAAAAAATAAATAGATAAAAAGATATTTTAATTTAAAAATAAATGTGGTTTTTTAATTAAGAAGTGACACATGTCACCTTAAAATGTGGTTCCCTAAAATGTGATGGATGATCAGGATTGCTGTCACACCCCGTCTAAGGTGGAAACACGAGGCGTGACGGAGGGATTGATCGTCATAACACATGGTGTCACTATAGAGAAAACTAAAATGCATACCAATGAAAGTGTCACAAAGTCCTCCGATCACAAGTGGATACTTGTGTCGTGACTTGTCGATTCACAACGCATAGTCTAAAGTATTACAAGCCAAGCTCCCACACATGGGGTAATACAATTCTAGAAATGCTCCAAAATACATAACTGAAAACAAAGTCTTAAAATGCAGTCTTTCAAGAAATGATCCTCACGGGATTCTCTTAGGTCTGCTAAGGCATCCTATCCTGACCTCAATGAGCATTCGCTTCACCTGAAAATTATACTCGAAAAGGTCAACATAAAGTTGGTGAGCTCGTAGGTTTATAGTATAAACCCAGTTGCTGTGCCAGAATTTGAGTATGACAATAGTGCAGTATAAGAGCGGAGTGCAAGCAGTATACATAGCAATCCAATAGCAATCATAGAAATCATAGAATGTCATAGCAATCAAGTCATACCGACCATTCAACAATGGTCCAAGCGCTTATAGTCCTCCGAACATATCGCCTACTAGCTAGAGCTACACATGTCGGCTTAATAGTTCTTAGTTATGTACCCAATAGCATGCATGAACATATACAGCAGCATTCGCATACGCAATCATAGGCACATAGCATTGTCCAAAAACATAGAATTTATTTTAGCACATAAGTAAAACAGTTTGAAATAGATTTGAGTATCATTTTCCCCCAAGAAAAATAGTTTAAAAATGGGGCTACTCGAACTCACCTTCAACAAGGATAAATAGTATCTGAGAATAAGATGGTCAAACAACAGCGTACAAAGGCGTCCAGTCACGACCTAGCAATTTGTCCGACTCAGATATATGTTTGAAATGTGCATTTGAAATTGATGCATAAGAGTTTTAAAAGCGTTTTGTATTACTTGTTTTTAGTATTATTAGTTGTGTGGTGGTTGACAATTTAGACTCGTAGAAAGTACGTCGAAGTATATACATTAGGTGTTATATACTTATAACTATATAAAGGAAATAGGTGAGTAGAGTAAATAAGAAATAAATAAACAATAAGTAATTAGAAATATGTTCCGGCAATTTACTCAGTAAATTCCTAGTTATTTAGATTAGATGTATAACTATAAAAAATGACACGTTTTAAATACGCTAAACAATTTGTAGGAGTTTTATAATTTATAAAATTATAAAATATATTTTTCGTCTTTTAGTCGATTTATTAAAATAGTAATATATTATTATTTCGTCTTTTTGTCGGATTTTAAAGAAAGTAAGTTTTTGTAAAAATATTTCTAAGTATAATATTTTTATAAAATTTCGGCATGACCCGTTTGTTTATAAAACGCTTTCCAAGGGCTTAAACTTTATTTTCAAACACTTTCCTTCAAATGAATCAATTTCCGACAAAATGTCAAAACCTACGTTTTCGTGACGTTTTATCAAAACACATTTTTCCAAACGACTATATTAACTATCGTACTATATATAAGTATAAATCGTTTCAAAATACGTTTTAAACGTTTAAATTTTTCTAGTTTTTCGCTTATTGGGCCTTAATTTAGTCCAAAATCCTTATCTTTAGTTTTTTGTCCAAAATAAGCCCAATATTGAAAGTCCAATGATATCAATAAGCTAAAATATCAAAGTCAAATAAGCAAAGTTGTAAGTCAACAAGATAATCCGTGTAGCCAAATAAGCCATAAGCCGCGAGCTTAATGGGACTCGATTTGGACCCCTAAAAAAAAATCCTACCCAATGACACAGCTAGCTAATTCAACCTCTTAAAGTTAAAGCCGACACTTTGTCACTAAAATAGGTATTATGAAAACTTGAAAGTAAGCCAAAAAAACGAAAGTCCCAAAAATAAGCCAAACCTATTGGCCCATAGTTGGGGCGTAGCACACATAAGCCCAAACAACTCATCCAAATATAAATTAAGGCCCGAAAATCAAAATCGATAAGTATATAAAATACGTAGATAAGTACCTTTAGTAATTAAAATCAGCTAGAACTTAAGCCACAAAATATTTTGTGACCATCGAAAAGGTAGCAAATACGTCGTGCTTATATGCATAATAAAGCCCAAAATATGCCCTATGAGCTTAAAATAAGTCGCAAAGCTAAAAAATTAATGCATTTATTTCACAAAACTAAGACCATGAAAATAAGCAATAAACATAGACGAAAGTTTAGAAATGCCAAAACTACTACCTCTTTTGTTTTCCTTTTTTGTTCCTGACATGATCAAATAAGCCCAAAATGAGTTAACCAATAGTCTTAAAAATAAGCAAATAAACTAAAAAAACTTTATATGACACCAAACCAAAACATTATTTCACCAACACAACCAAAATGTCAAAATGATAATTTCCTTGTTTCCCTATTCTTTTCTTTTCGAACTAAACGCACCCTTATAGATTATTTTGTAAATTTGTAGCTTTTGATTTTAGAAAACTAAGCGTACAACTAGTGTTTATGCATCGTTAGACTACCAAAAGTAAAAAGATTAGTAAAATTTAGAGACTTACAAAGTAGGGTTTTTAAGAGGAGATTAGAGCTTTTCCAAACAACCCAAACGTTGTTTTTATATACCCAACGACCAATAGAATCAACCCGAATGTGTTTAAGCCTTCATATTCTTGAACAAAATGGAAAAATATATGGTTTATGGGTGTGTGTGTTCCACCGGAGCTAGAGAGAAAGGGAGGAGGAGAGAAAATTTTCTTTATGATTTGGTGTTGTGTGTGTGTTTTTTAAATTGAAACAAGGATAAGGAAGGTACATGCATAGACAAACATGCTAAAAAATGCCTTTTTGTCTCCCATGGGGTCCGATCAACTATGATATCCTAGGAGGGGATCCTAGTTGAATTTTCGTCTTTGGTCGGGATATGTAACGTTCTTAGTTCGTAAATGAACGTGACCCGAAAGTTCTTGTATTTTAAGTAAGTGTAAAAAGTAAGTTTGGTAGTCTTAAAATATCGAAAGAAATAATGTCACAATTTTAATGTTTTACTTTAGTGTAGATAGTAAAATTGTCGTGCGGAATGCGTTGTTTGCCGTTTTAAGCTGTTTGCGGGATAATTCTCCCGGTAAGTTATCAAATATAGATATAATCATCCAAAAAGAGATAATTCAAGAAATAAATGAACTATTGACTGGATAATCAAATTGACTACCGTTAGCATGGTAATTGTTCTGACAGAAACATCAAAAGTCAATAAAGCAAAGAACTAAATAGAATATCATAAGTCTGGAAAATTCGCAAAGGTTACAATCTACCCCCCTTAAAAAGAATTTCGTCCTGAAATTCAACTGGTGCTAGAGCTAAAGAGATGCGGGTACTTGAGTTTCATTTGATCCTCACGTTCCCAAGTAAATTCAGGACCTCGTTTCGAATTTCATCGAACCTTTACGATAGGAATTCTACTCCGCTTCAGCTTCTTGATTTCACGCTCTAAGATCTCTACGGGCTCTTCCACAAAGTTCAACTTAGCATCAACTTGGATTTCCTCTAAAGGTACATGTAAAGTTGGTTCAGCCAAACATTTTTTGAGGTTCGACACGTAAAACGTGTCGTGAACATTGCTTAGTTCTTGAGGTAATCTTAGTCTATAGGCTACTGGACCGATCCTCTCAGTGATCTCAAAGGGTCCAACGAACCTAGGTGCTAACTTTCCTTTCTTCCCAAAGCGTACTACACCTTTCCAAGGCGATACTTTGAGCAGGACATGATCACCTACATTGAATTCCAAGGGTTTCCTACGTTTGTCGGCATAGCTCGTCTGACGATCGCGTATAGCTTTAAGTCGATCCTTGATCTGGGAGATCTTTTTAGTAGTTTCTTGCACGAGCTTATGTCTAATTAATTGTCCTTCTCCTACTTCTGCCCATAGGATGGGTGAGCGGAACTTCCTCCTATAAAGTGCTTCGAATGGTGCACATCTCACGCTAGAATGATAACTGTTGTTGTAGGAGAATTCAACCAATGGAAGATGAACATCCCAACTTCCTCCGAAGTCGATGATGCACGCTCTGAGCATGTCTTCCAAGGTCTGAATGGTACACTCGCTTTGACCATCAGTATGTGGATGGTAAGTCGTACTCATGTCCAAACATGTTCCTAATGCCTCTTGCATCGATTGCCAAAATCATGACGTAGATCCTAGCTAGCCTATCCATCTTAAAGTCCTCACGAATAGGTAGGAAATGAGTAGACATAGTCAATCTGTCCACAATGACCCAGATTGAATCATGCCCACTTCTAGTCCTTGGCAATTTTGTGATAATGTCCATGGCTATTCTCTCCCATTTCCACTCAGGAATCTCAGGTTGCTGCAGTAAGCCGGATGGCCTCTGATGTTCAGCCTTAACCTTTGAACAAGTCAAACACTTGCTAACATACAAGGCTATATCCTTTTTCATCCTTGGCGACCGGTACATATCTCTAAGATCATAGTACATCTTATCAGCTCCTGGGTGTATAGAGTACCTTGACTTATGTGCTTCATCCATTATCAGGGTCCTTACACCACCCGTCAAAGGAACCCATATTTGATCCATGCAATACAATGCTCCATCACTCCTATGCTTCATTTGTTCGTCTAACCCTCGCAGCATTTCTGCTGGTGCATTAACAACCTCAGATGCTTCATTCTGAGCCGCTAGTATCTTGCCCTTGATACTCAACTGAATGGTCATGTTCATAGCTTTAACTTTCCTAGGCTTAATTCTCTCTTTTCTACTTAGTGCATCGGCCACTACATTCACCTTACTAGGATGGTAGCAAATTTCGCAGTCATAGTTGTTGAATAGCTCTATCCAACGACGTTGACGCATATTTAGCTCTTTCTGATTGAAGATATGCTAGAGACTCTTGTGGTCGGTATAAATGACGCTCTTCGTCCCGTACGAGTAGTGTCTCCAGATCTTGAGAGCGAATACAACTGCACCCAGTTCCAAATCATGGGCGGTGTAATTCTTTTCGTAGATATTCAACTGTCTAGAGGCGTAAGCAATCACTTTGCCCATTTGCATTAGCACGCACCCCAAGCCTTGGCACGATGCATCACAATATACCACGAAGTCTTCTGGTCCATCGAGGAGTACTAGAACAGGTGCATTACACAAATTATCCTTCAAGGCTTGAAATGACACTTCTTGTTCATCACCCCAAACATACTTCTTATGCTTCTGTGTTAAGACGGTAAGTGATTTGGCAATCTTAGAAAAGTTCGCGATGAATCGCCGGTAATATCCTGCTAATCCTAAGAATGAGCGGACTTCTGTTGGCGATTTAGGGGCTTCCCAATTCTTAACAACTTCAATCTTACTAGGATCTACATGAATGTCATTACTGTTAACTACATGCCCAAGGAACTGCACCTCTCGCAACCAGAATTCACACTTTAAAAACTTTGCGTACAGTTTCTCCTTCTTGAGCAGGTGTAAGATTATCCCTAGGTGCATTTCATGCTCTTACTTTGTTTTGGAGTAGATCAAAATGTCATCGATGAACACGATAACAAATTTGTCTAGGTAGGGTCTGCATGCTCGGTTCATCAAGTCCATGAATACCGCTGGTGCATTTGTCAGACCAAAGGGCATTACTGTGAACTCGAAATGCCCGTATCGAGTTCTAAATGCGGTCTTTGGAATGTCATCTTCGTGCACTCTCAGCTGATGGTATCCGGACCAAAGGTCTATCTTGGAAAAGTATCGTGATCCTTGCAGTTTGTCGAATAGGTCATCGATTTTTGGGAGGGGATAATGGTTCTTGATGGTTAGTTTGTTCAACTCTTTATAGTCGATACACATCCTGAAAGAACAGTCCTTCTTTTTGACGAATAATACCGGTGCTCCCCATGGGGATGAAATTGGTCGAATAAAACCCTTGTCCTGGAGTTCCTTGAGTTGATTCGACAACTCCTCCATTTCAGTGGGTGCCAAGCGATAGGGAGACTTCACGACTGGCATTGCTCCAGGGATTAGGTCGATACGAAACTCGACTTCTCGGGATGGAGGTAATCCTGATAGATCGTCAGGAAATACCTTGGAGAAGTTTTGAACGATGGTGATGTCTTCCAGTTTCGGCTCCTCTGCTTTCGCACTCATAAGATGTTTCACCTTCTCTTCTGGCCGTTCTTTGTATACCCTAAGCATCTCACCATGTGGTAGTGGAATTCGAACTACCCTTTCATGGCAGACGATTTCGGCTCTATGTCTAGACAACCAGTCCATTCCAATGATTACATCGAAGCTTTCGTGTTCAAACGGTATAAGGTCGATGTCAAAGGTATGCCCTTCTATTTCCAACTTACAATCACGTATAACCTTATTGATCTCTACTAGTTGTTCGCTAGCAATTTTAATTTCATAACTGAAACCTAGACTACTGGGCTCTATGTCTAACAGAGGCACGAAGGTAGTGGAAACAAAGCTATAATCGACATCAAAATCAAATAACATTGTAGCATAGTGGTTGTTTAAAGAGAACGTACCCATCACAATGTTCGGGTCTTGGCGAGCTTCCTCTGCTCCCATCATGAGTGCTCTTTCACGTGCCGGATTGCCATTATTCTTACGAACCTGACCTCCCTCAATAGCCATTGCTTGATTTGGACGATTTCCTCCTTGTCCTGGTGCTTGGTTTAACCTAGGGCATGCTAACTTGTAATGATCAGTGCCGCCACACTCATAACACGCCCCACGAGCTACTGTCGGGTTTCTAGCATTTAGTGGGTTCACCATCCTAGGCCTCGCCCTGCAATCCCTGACAAAATGCCCTAAGCGGTTGCAGTTTGTGCACGCACGACAAGGCGTCTCGGGGTTATGGTGGAAATTGCAGTTTATTTATTGGGGTGCCGAACCCGTACACTCTTTCCTAACAGGGATAAAGACGCGATGTTCAACGTCGTAAAGCAAAAGAAATACGGGATAAAGAAATGCATCTTCGTCTTCATTGAAACCTTATGAAGCATGTTTGGCAAAATCGCGATGATGAAGATGAATAAATTTAGTCATCGGGGCGTATGTTTTTTTTGTACTTTTTCTTCATATGTTTTTTTTAATTTTTGTATGTTTTTTATATAAGTATTGTAATTTGTATTTTTATTTAATGAATGAAATGTTTTGTTTGTTTAAATAAATTGAAAAAAAAAAAAGTTCTAAAAGTGATGTTAATATGGTGTTATGGTTACATAGGTTTTTTGGAGTGTTAATATTATTGAGTTAAAGTTGACGTGACGCTGAGATGACAGTGTTACCAAGTTATCGTACCGATTGCTCTAAGTAACACTACGACACAACACGAATATTAATTTGCCATTGTTTAAGATCACATGAATCACTAGTTTGAATATTATATACACGGATACACCTATAAATCAATTTATAACTAGATGGTGACAGGTAAAAATATAAAAATGATACGTGCATTATTTGACAACGAGGATGTGGCTTAACACTACTCGAGCTCGACCTTGCCTTATGATACGTGCATTATAAGTTCTATGTAACAAGTACTAACTATTATGAATCACACATGTGTGTTTTATTTCCTACTTTTCCAACTTTTCCAACTTTTCATGTTGGCCGCAAACTTAAAAGCTGCAAAGTTGAATACATCCAAAATAAAATTCAAACAATTATGACATGAAATATTTTTTTTGCAAAATGAGATGTAACTGCTCCGGTAAGAACATTGGGCGACCTACATATTTTCTTGTCACATCAGATTTCTTTCTTCAACGATTTATAAGCGACATTTTAACCACAGTAAAACGACATACACTACAAAAAACATACCCCACAAAAATACACTTTAATTAAATCAACACACACAACACAAACCACAATCTCGATCGTGTATACGACTAAGTTCTAGCAAATTTTGGCGACCAACATCAAGACCAACATCCCCACAATAAGGGGGATCGACATAGATGGGAGTCGACCACAAGGTCGACCTTATTGCATGCAGCCTAAGGCGGTCTTTCGAATTTAAATCACCTCTCGATAATACTTTTATAGAAAGGGGCGACGATTTAGTAAGGTGATTATAGATGATATTGGTGATAAACTGTAACAATTTGGGTTTTGAAATACTTATTAGACAAGTCACAGGAGTACATATAACCTAATATTCATCGTACATCACACGTGAGCATGTTAAGGTTCCTGAACGATTGAACAGACAAACATAGAACGAGATAGCACACGAAGCAGAGATTAGACATTAAAAACGTTGTTTGAACAAATATATGAAACAAAATTCGGGTCAGTGGATCATTGCCATTTTTGGAAGATTTAAGCTCGTCTATGAGACTTGCATTGTTCAATGAATCTATCGGTTATTAATATTGTTTGATACATTGATGTGCTCTTGTCAATTTTAAGTTTTTAACATAAGAAGACAATTATTGTGTATTTGATTAAAAGAAGTGAAATAATGAAATGATTTTTTTGGGTGTTACTATTGGTACCCCTGACCGACTGAAAAGTAGCAAAATGGTACAAAAGATTTCTTTTATACCCTCATTTTACAGTACAACGCAGTTTTATATCAGCATTTGTTCCGTATTTTTTTGATAGTTTCTTACTTTTGACTTGTTAAACTTTATAATTTTTATTTTGTATTTTCAGTTTCACAGTTTTGTAATATAAACAAAATTATAAAAATTAAAAAAAATTAAAAATATAAAAAAACAGGAGAGGTACGAATGACTTTTTAAAAGGCATGTATAACTTAATTTTTTTTAAAGGACAATGACAATGCTAGTACTGTGTGGTTCCTAGATACTAACATGTTATTATATATATATATATATATATATATATATATACACACACACATACATACATACTATGTTTGGAAGGAAACGCTGTCGTTTTGATAGCGCTGCTACAGTAGCTAGCTTATTGGGCTGGCCCATTTGACACTTTTTTTTAAGTAGACAACTGTTATTCCAAAAGCTTAATCCATTTCACAACTTAAGCTATACCAATAAGCAAAAAAGTAGAAAAGAGAAGAGAGAAAAGTTGGAAGATTTATTAGAGAGAAACTAGAGA
>BQNB010164211.1:0-14358 GCA_026074375.1 Tanacetum coccineum
TACTTAACAAGACTAATTACGACTAATAAGACCGATAACATTCTTGTTCGACTTATATAAAATTAAGGCTAACAATAAGACAACAAGATTAGTCATCAAATTGTAACTCACACTTGCAATAAGATGTCTCATTGAGTCTAAAGTGTTTAAATGTTTGTGTTATTAGCTATGGTCAAATTATACATGCTAAACTTAACACAACTCTGAGTAGGATTGACGACTTATAAATTTCCATCGAGAAACTCATAAGTACTCCAACTTGACGAGCAAGACTTGGATGTCATTTCCGAAAACTCAAATTGAGAACTCTTATAACTTATATAAGCTTCTCCTAATAACCTAATGTCAACACCATCTCCCAAATAATAAGAAAATAACCCTTGCCCAAATTTGGCACCTCCTTGATCGATGGATCATTCGTCCTAAATTCATCTTCGGTTTAGGTAATCTGCCCTATGGCATTAGATTTAAAACATCTTCCTCTTGTGAATCACTTGCTTAAAATTCCAACATACATGTAACTAGCCTTTAGTAAATCATTATTATTTATACAAAGAAACATTCACAAGATCTATTAAGGTAAATAACCTTAATTGGATTTCTTTCATAAAAGACATGCAAAGGTGCATTCTTTGAACACTCTCATTATAGAGCATTACACATTGTCACTCTTAAGCATACTCCTAGGTTCTAGATGACTCATTCTCTCTTATACCTATAATAACTTGCTTGCTCTCTGATTTAACCTTATAATTCCACACATCTTGATTAGGATTAGGCGATCCAAATTAAAGAATGGATAGTTGAGTCATGTTAGGCCCCTATATGAAAGATTATAACAAAATTTTATCTTGCTACACTTACATTAGGACAATAGAGGAAATTATCTTTTGTCTAAATGGAAAATTCGTACTAGAGAATCTCATTGCACTAGGAAAATTCAATTTGACCTTAACGGTTTGAATTGCTTCCATGAGTAAGTTAGGTTTTGTGGGTATAACCCGTATATATGGTCGTGTTTTCTAGCCTGAATGAGCACCAATAGTGATAGTCTCATATTCATTCTTAATTTGATTAAATTGCCACTTCTAAATATGCCTAATGTATAGTCTACATCGATGACTTTGTAAGCTCATTAAGTGTTGAACACTAAGCAGTAGAAATTGTTTCTCCTTAGTCAATCTAGACTACTTGCATCTCATATATATGCTTTAAAGTTTCAAGATGATAACGTGCTCCCATGTAATGCAATTATATGCTTTCATGTTTATCTTAATGCTCAATGTCTATTTTTTGCTTAACACTATTGACTTGCATGTCGGTTGTAAAACGCGTTTTGCCTTTCCTAGATAATTTAGATAATAGATCTTTTAGTTTTGTCTTTATAAACACATGCTTACTAAGTGTAAAATGCTAACATGTTTTACTGATGAATTGCTTTTAAATTTATCACGTGTTAGTATGCGTCTTTTTATATGATTACGTGTTAATTGTGCACCTATACTATATTAGTTTAATGTATGACAATTAATATTTAAATTTCATATAGTCTTACATATTAATCTTGTTGTTGCATGCTTAGATAAAATTACATTGCTTATTTCATATATCTTATGCATCTCGGTATATATTTTCTCACACTAGAATATTTTTCTTCGCGTCTGTGTCATAAATCTAAAAAGTCAAAAGAGTCGCAAAATGGTATTAAATCTCTTAGAGTCTTGATGTGCTGTCGTGTAGGGTCAATTATTTGATTATCAAGTTTTACATTTATATTTAGCCGACAAACCTAAAACAACACTTTAATGAGCAGTGTACCCGGTCAAGATGGAGTTCGTGGTAAGTAGTGTGTCGAACACTAAGAGTGGAATTTAATCCTATATTTTCTATCAGATTTTATTAGTCTATTTATGGTTAAACCTTGCTAGGTACTTGTCTAAGAAATGAGGGGTTCAGCTTGAGAGACTGGCACATGTTTGGTGATGACAAATATCAATTCAATATACAATAAACACAAAAGATGAAGAATAGAAGATAGAAAAGTGGTACAAGCCAAATAATAAGAAACTGTATTAGCCATATTAAATCCGGTTGAAAATTCTATACATTACTGGTTTGTTTGTTGTTAGTGCAATGAATTGACTTTTTCCTCGAAGCGGCATATCATTCTTAAGACTTAGGCGGGACATCATCCTAAGACCTAGACACAATTAATCCTGTTACAATTAATGCATTAGCATAAAGCATTCTTTAGTTTAATTATAATCTATCTTAGAGAATTAAAGCAGTGGTGATCCTGTTAAAACCCTAGCCTAATAGGACTTTACCCACTTATTGTTTGACGGTATTTTATATACTGGTAGTACACTATTCAAATCTTTATCAGTTAATGTTAGGTTTATAAAAAGTGTCGATTATGTGGTTTAGTTATATTTAGTTAATAGTCTTTATTTTGTTTAGAATAAAGTAGCTTGTAATACAGGTATTTATGTTAAAAAAAGAAATTGCATAAATTAACTAAGATTAGGGCCTATATGTGAAATAATATTAAAGGGGAAGGTCTCCTTCCTTTCCTTATAAATTACCCCTCATAATCAATCATTAGAGGGTGATGACTTGTATAAACCATTTTTCCATTTCCCTCCATTTTATAACATTTGAATTTTGGAATACTTTCCCTCCTCTACTATTCTCTACAAGCTTCCATGGTTGATTAATGTATGATTCAAGATAAATAAGACCTATCAAGTGGTATCATACGCCATTAGAGAATACGAGTGAGTCGATTTGTGAGTTTTTCCCACGTCCGAGAATGATAAGATGAAATTCGGGGGATTAGGTTGATGTTTTTAAGCTTTCGATTAGCGTTTTGGAAGTGGTTTCGATTAATTGAGCTGTTTTCGTTATGATTTAGTGATGGATTACCATGTTTCAGCATTCTCGGAAGCGTATTAGTATTATCGGATCATTTCTTTACATTTTCCGAAGATTGAGCATCACTATTAGTTTAATTTCGGTAGAAAAGTGTTGTAATAGATATATACGTTTTCTCGGTTCTATCGAAAAACGTATATTAGGCAGTTTTGATAAACTCGGTTTTCTATCGAGTTTAATTAGTGTTCATACTTTTCGGTTTTATCAAAAAGTGTGACTCAGGATTTAGTGATTTGATCTCGGAAATTCGATTACAAACGTGATTACACATTACAAGTTCACGGTTTTATCGTGAAATTGGACTTTTGAAAGATAAATTCGGTACTGACTAAACTTAGACTTCAAATTACGGTTTTTTCGATTTTGTCGTTATATGTGTCTGGATTTTTCAGTTATCTAATTTTGGTTTTATCGTAGTTTGTGGTTTCTAATATCCATTAAAATCGATTATTTTTCTAAAACAAATATAATCGAATTTCTGGTTCATAGGCATTTATGAGTTTAAACGTTTTTGTGTACCGTGTTTGTTAGTATTTTTTTAGAGTTTAGTTTCTGTTCGAGAAGTTTAGAGGTTTAAGTCTACTTTATTTCGTGAACAGTGTTGTCTAAAGTTCTACAATTTGTTACGGTTTGGAAATATTTTACAAATAATCACTCATTTTCATCTACAATGGTCCTAATCTTGGATCATAAAAAGTGTCAACATCCAAATTCCTATCAACAATCTTGCTGATTGGCCGGTTCTGTGACTAGGGACTCCATGCTTGAATGGGGTAGTTTATTTACCGTGGTCAAGTTTGAGATTTAGACGTTACATAATCGAAAAGAGGGAAACTGAAAGTGGATTAACAAAGCTGATTGTTTGAAGGTCCTTATGGTTTGAGATGTCCATTACTAACAAACTACTGTTCCGAAATTGCAAATACTGAGGATTGTATCAGAGTGCGTTATTGCATTATGATGCTAAGATGGAGTTCATGAATCTGATTCTTCTTTCTTTTTCCAAATACATGTATAATTATGTGGATGCTTGCTATTTCGGCTAAGACATGTGGAAAAGAGATGAACGTCTTATGAGGGAACTATACAAAAAAGTTGATAGTGAAACTCGTTTTAAAAACGATTTGATCACGTTTGTTGCTGAACTCGGGGAAGCACGTTTTTCAGATTTCCAGTCGTTTTGCTTAGTTAATGAACAAATTAGAAAGAAATGACATGCATTTTGCCATTAGTTACAATTACAACAAAGTTTTGAATACTTGCAACCGATATGTTGAAATATGTTAACATAAGTTCCTCTTGCTTAACGTTTGACTGTGGATTGTTTGATGATCTTTTTGATATAACCTTTAGCATTCGAGAAACTGGTTAATTGTTCATAGAGCAAAGAAGTTTAGAAAATTCTCTGATCTTTGGCTCTAGTAGCACTCACGGGTTCTCATCTTCCAGAAACCCCCCCCCCCCCACAACAATCATCTTATTAAGTGGACATATCCACTCTGCGGTTGTTTATGAAGATGAATACTAGCAGGTTGGATGTTCACACCAAATTCTGAAGATCCTCTAACATCTGCAATGTGTTTACTTGCTCTCGAGCCATTACTCAAAAATTTTTCTACTCACAACAAATAATCGTCTTAGCAACCTTATCCAATTCCATAAACTTAAGTAATCATTCAAGGTGACAGGGTGATATTCAATAGGCAGGAACTCTGGTAATGCTGGAAGAAATAATAGACGAGCTTATGTTCAGGAGGAAATCGTAGAGGGATCGAATGCTCCAAATGAGACCGAAAATGTTCAAAGGACTCTTCGAACCTCGTCTTCAGGAAACACTTCAACTGTTCAATGCTACAACTGCAGTGGAAAAGGACATTATGTCTTGGATTTGTCCAATGCTGAGTTCAGGACTCGAAATACTTCATGGAACAAATGTTGCTGGCAAAACAAGATGAAGACTGAGTAAATCTCTACCGCTGAGACAGAAATTTTTTTCTTTTTTTCTTGACCCCAACACCCTATTTCTTTTTTATAAATTTTAAATTTTTTTATTTACTCTCAAACACCATCAGCCACCACACTCAAATTTTCTTCTTTGCTGTTTGCTTCAAGGATGGAAGAAATTAAAGAACTCAGTGCAAACATATGCTTAATGGCCAGAATTCAACCAGCTGATAACACTTCTGATGCTGGGCCAAGCTATGATTCTGCATTTATAAGTGAGGTACAATCTTCATCCAACACTGAAAATGAAGAACAAATGTATCCAACTCATACTAAAATTATTAACAGTACTATTGGTGATGATCAAATTGATAGTGATATTATATTTGATTCACCTAATAGGAATGTTAATAGTGGCAGTATTGAAAAAGATACACATGTTCCTGATCTATGTGCGTTAGATCAATTAGCTAGAAATGCATATCAGGAAGCTGAAAAACAACAAATATTTGCTCAAAAAGTTCAAAAACAAAACACGACTTTGACTAGTCAGCTTGAGTTGTATAAGGAAAGGGTTCGGGTTTTGGAAAACATAAGCGGGGATAATAATTATCTCAACGAATTTCTTGAGGCCGATAAACGAGCAAAACATTTGAGTCAACAAGCCCAGTCTCAATTTATTCGTGATCGAGATATTATTCGAGATCTAGAAAAACAACGAGATAAATTAGATTTCGATGTCAAAGATTACAAACGGCAAAATGAGGAACTTTAAAAGACTCATTCAATTTAAAAAAGACAAATGAGTGAAAATAAGGATAAATATCATGACACTGTTCTTGATCTTGAGGCCAAACTGAAAAAGAATTTTGATCTAATTTTGAAACTTGGCAATTCCTTACAAGGAATGTTTATGCTTGGACCAAAGCCATTGTCTGTGTATGATCAGCAATTAAAACATGGTTTGGGATACCCGAATCCTTATACACTCAAGCAAGCAATTTCACAATGTCTAAAGTTATATCTTGCTTCTAGTTTAGGTAATTCAGAGATTTCTATGAATGTTAAAGATACTGAGGACACTCTTGATGATGCTTCCAAAAGTCAACAAAAAGTGTACGAAAAAATGAATGATCCAATTGCTATTGCAAATAAACAGAATTGTTGTACAATTGATTATGCACAAATAAATGCTCTCTATAAAGACTTTGTTCCTCAAAAAGAACTTTTTGCTGAGCAAAACTATTTTCCATCTTCTTTTATTCCTTCTGACAAGAATTCAAATGGCAAACTCCTTCGATAACGCATCTATGCCGAGTGAGTCACCTTTGATCATTGAATTAGATAAAATAAAAAATTGTTTTCAAAGGCTGTCTGAATTAATTCAAAAGAACTGTAAAAGAGCAAGCATTTTTTATACGTCACCTGAAGAAATACAACTCAATGATTTTTGTCAAGATCAACTCAAACCAATTGTCAACGAGTTGCAGTTCTATTTTGAAGTCTTTAAGACCACTATTTTAGAGGGATTTATAAGAGATGTGAAAAGGTGTTTTTGAGTATATAAAAAGTGACTTTGTGAACTAGAGAAGCAAACTAATTTTTTGAAAGATCAACTTTTGGAGTATCTTCATAGCCATGATGTTTTGAATTAAGTGTGTTGTTAATCATGATGTGTAGACAATTCATCATTGCAAAAATTGAACAACTTAAAAGAAAATCCATCGAAGATTCCCCCCCCCCCCTCTCTTGTTTGAAGCGAATAAAAATTCTTGAAAAAGATGTTCGAAGTGTGAAAAGAAAAGTGTTGATTTTGAATTTAAGTTACAAACATGAAAAGAAAAACATTAAATGGGTTCAAGTTTTAAGAATAGACAACCAATTCCTCTTGATTATTCTGGATTTCAAAAATGGAAAAATTGAAGATGGAGAACGTGTCTTTGGATTTTACGATGAATCTTTGATAAAGAGTGACGATGTCAAAATTAGAATTTCAAAAAGCTTTTTAATTCAATAAAAAAGGTCACGTTCTCAAACTCAAACAAAAATGGACGAATTAATTGCTCATGTCTCTGAGAAAACATATGCATATGGTGCTATTCGTGCTAAGAATTAGAATCTTTTGATTACCATATCTGAGTTAAAAACTAGACTGGCAAATGTTGAAAAAGGTAAGTCTGTAAATACTAAGTTTGACAAGACAAATGGTTCTCAACCTCTTCTTTGTGTCACACCATTACTTAAATGTTATTCAAATGAAAACGGCATGTTTAATAATTAGAAGAAATACCATGTCGTGTCAAAACCAGTCTCTTTACAGACTTCACTGCCAAACATAAGAGGGGTAAATTCAACAAATATACATAGCACTGGAATTGTACAAAGTTGTCAAACAACACTATAAATCACTAACAAACGTGCTATGCATGATTTATCTTCTATAGGAATGACTTTTGCATTTAGTGTTAGAAGTCCAATGAATAGAGATTCACTTTGTCATGAGATAGTGGTCTTAGCGAACTACTAAGAAGCAGCAAAGGAAAGTAGCAGTTTACGTTAGGAAAAATAAGCAAAAACAATATCATATCTGAAAATTGTGATCTCAAACAAAGAGAATGTTAAATTGATGTGATGTTGCAACGCTCCTAAAGCGAAACAACTTTGTTATGTGTTTCTTTGTATGCAAAATGTGCTTTATTCTCATGTCATGATAATTGTTTGCTAATTATAAAATTTTATGTGCCTCCGAATGTTCGTTGCCCTTATCACTAAAGCTAGAACACAAAAATCTTATGATACTAATTTATGGTGTTCGCAAGACTAGGTTTTTTTCTAGGAGTCGTAACTATCTAGTTCTTTAGATACTATTTATGTTGTCTCTAAACCTACGATTGGATGTCGGAAGCACCTCAAAAAATTAACGATAATGGTTTCTAGTACGAGAGAAGGAAATGTACGAGTTAAGTTTTAAACACTTACATGCAGAAAAGATTCGACTAGAATAAACAATCGAATCTGGCAAAAAATGGTTTGAATCAAAATCAAATGTTGTTTGGTCTCATGTTAACACAAACCCAAATGGTCAGAATAGTCGTTCATCTGAAAAACAATCAGTCTTTGTTAAGAAATGGGTAGTCAAATTGCCCACTTGTCCATGTGATGTTTCTTCTTGTGTTGTAGGTAGTTTAGATTGTTCTGTGGATTATTGATAGTGGTTGTTTAAAGCATATGACAGGTGATCGATCACTGCTAAAAAATTTCATTGAGAAATTCATGGGCACCGTTCGCTTTGGAAATGATAATTTTGCAGCAATCACAGGCTATGGTGATTATATACAGGGCAATATCACTATTTGTATATGAATAATTATGTTGAAGGCCTTGGACATAATCTCGTTAGCGTTGGACAATTTTGTGATGGCGATTTAGAAGTGGCTTTTCGTTCTAAGACATGTTATGTGCGTAATCTAGAAGGAGATGATTTGCTTACATAAAGCGATTTTTACCTTCACGAATCAATTTATATACTATCTCCATTTTGGGCATGGCTGCTTCTTCCACGTTTGTCTAAGGTCTAAGATAACCATTTCGACAAAGTCATGGTTATGGCACCGCAGACTTTCACAATCTTAATTTTGGCACCATAATGATCTTACCAGACTTTTGACTTGGCCCTTGCTGGTCTTCTCAAGTGTTTTAAATATGGAAAAGATCACCTTTGTTCTGCTTGTGAAAGAGGAAAAAGCAAGAAAGCTTCTCATCCACTCAAATTAGTTCCAAGTGATCACTCCAAATTGGAATTACTTCATATGGATTTATGCGGTCCAATGAGGGTAGCTTCATTACTATGGAAACTAGGAACACTAAGAAAGTTTATTTTGTGATTGTGGTATGATTATTCTCGATTTACTGGGTTACTTTTTTTCTTTCGAATAGATGGAAACTCAGAGATTATAAGAAGTTCATGCTCAAGATCAACTAAATTATAAAGCCAAGTTTACAAGATTTTCGTACTACAATGGTAACTGAATTCCAAAAATGTAAACTCATTTAAGCTCATTATGTAAGTTGAGGGCATCATGCAACAATTTTCAACTGCTCAAACACCTCAGCAAAATGGAGTAGTCGAAAGACGTAATCGAACTCTTGTTGAAGCTGCTCGTACGATGCTTATCTTTTCTCGCTTACTTGAATTTCTTTGGGCTGAAGCAGTAGCTACCCCTTGTTTTACTCAAAATCGGTCAATTATTCATACAGACATAACAAAACACCTATGAGTTATTACGTGGTAGATAAGTGAATGTTTAATATTTTCATTGGTTTGGGTTCAATTTGTGTTTTCCAACAATTAACCGAGGACAATTTGGAAAAATGAAATCCAAAAGCAGGACATTGGTTTTATTGGTTATTCGGAAACATCAAGAGGGTTTCAAATCTATAATAGATGCACTAAAAGGTTATGTGAAACCATAAATGTCAGTTTGACGTGCTCACAGCTTTGGTTCTGAGACATGATTGTTTAGACACCCGAGCATTCAACGATTCATAAATCATATTCATCAGCAGAAGAATTGGAATACTCCAATCAATGAAGATTGGATAATTTGTTCAGACTAATGTTTGAAAGAATATTTAAGAAGTCGTTTTTGATACAACCCCATCAAATTCCGCTGTACAACCAACTCAAATTCCATGAAGAACGTCACCTTCTACATCATTCTTATATTTGTGACGGAACAATGAGGTTCCTCCCATTGTAAACTTCATGATGAACAAACCTCTCCAATTCTTTAAAGAGGCTGTATGGGATTCAATTAGTAGCTTATGTCTTATTTCTGATGGCATTTCACCAGTTGTTTCCATATAATCCTCCAAGTTGTGAGGAAATTGAGTCATCTACAACGGATCTAGAGCCATCAAATGTGCAGAATTTCCACCAAGTACAACCCTCAACACACATTTAGACAAAAGATCATCCTCTAGACCAAGTTATTGGTGACCCATCCAAACCTATCATGACTTGCCAACGGCTACACATAGGATTCTGAGTATGCATGTATGCATTTAACCGTCAGCAATATTGAAAACCAAAAAGATATCAAAGAAGCTATGGCTGACACAGTTGGGATTGAGTCATAAAAGATGAGTTGAATCTATTGAGAGACTTCAAGTTTGGGATCTCATTCTTACTGACCAGAAGAGAAAGTATTGCTCTCAAATGGCTCTGGAAGAACAAGTGTGATGCTGAAAATATTATGGTTCGAAACAAAACTCGTCTTGTGGCAAAAGGATATAAGCAGGAAGAAGGCATTGATTTGAAGAGAGGGTCATATGCTCATTGTTGCTAGTTTGAGGCGTTCGGAGGTTTATTGCTTATGCTGCTCATAATTTAATTTCATAATCTTTCAAATGGATGTTTAAAACGGCTTTTCTCCAATTGGTCCTTTGAATGGAAGAAGTTTATGTCAGACCAACCTGAACGTTTTATTGATCCGAATTCCAGATAACGGTCTACAGGTTGAATAAAAATACTCTATACGGTCTTAAACAAGCACCTGTGCATGGTACGACAAATTGTTCTTCTTTTCTAATTTGGATCTGGTTTCACTAAAAGGTATTATTGACCCGAACTTTATTCATAAAATGGTCATGGGGAGACCATGTTACTTGTTCAAGTTTTGTTGACGACTTTATTTTTTGGATCAACAAATCCAGACTTTTCAAACGTTTTGCAAATCCTAATGAAAATAATTTTGTCAATGTCAATGATGGGTGACTAAAGTTTCTTTACTTGGACTTCAAGTTCATCAATCTCCCGTCGGCATATTCAAAAGTCAGTCAAATACGCAGATTTTTGAATTGTTAAAGAACTTGGTCTGGATGAGTGTGTCTCCATGAGCTCCACCTTTGGCAGTTTTGACAAGGCTTGGTGCTGATTTACAAGGCATCCTACTGATCAAATAAACTTATCGTCGCTGGTTAGGAGGGCGTATGTTACTCTAACAGTCCAGTCATCTGACATTGCTTTTGCTACTTTTGTATGTGTTCGTTATAAGCACAGTGCCTTACGGTCAAAACACCTCAATGAGGTTTAAAGGATCTTTCGGTACCATGAGACCGTCCTATAAACATGGGCCTATAGTATCCGAAGGGATTTTCCGGATTTGAACTTAATTGCATATTTCAGATGCGGACCTATGCAGGATGTAAAGTATGATTATAAAAGTACATAAGGTGGAATGCAATTATCTAGGTGGAAGCTCTTGAGTTGGAGTTTCAATGAAACAAGATTGTCTGAGATGATATTGATTTGGTCTACTTCTGAGGCTGAATATGTTTCCTTTGCATGCATTTGTTGTGCACAATTATTTGATGCGTTACACACCTGCTTGACTATGGGTTTTAAGTACAACGGATCTCTGATGTATTGTGATTCCAAGGAGTGCCATTGCTATCTATGCAACCCAGTTCATCATTCTTAAGACAAATAAACACATAGACTTCAGTATCATTTTATTAATGAACATGTTGGAAAAGGGTACTATGGAAATTTAAGTTGTCGGGACAGATAACCAACTTGCTGACTATTTTACTAAAGCTCTTCCAAAGAACGCTTTGGGAGTATTTGTTCATCGCATTGGATTGAGATGTATGACTCCAAACCAGTTTGGAAAGCATGACAATGTTTATCTTCTTGAAAAGCTCAATACCATAAAAACATGGTAAATACATTTTTCAATAAACAAAAGAATAAATTGAAAAGATGTCAAGAATCTCAAAAAGATTTGTCATATTTTTTATTAGAATATATATATATCTATTTTTTATAATTTATTATATATATATAATATATATATTTATTTATATATATTATATATATGATATATCTAGATTATAATATAATTTAATAAAGATCACATGATTAGATTTTGATTCCCAATTTTTTTAAAAAGCTTTCAAATTGAAAATATGGAAATCATAATCTGCGGGGAGTATTTGAAAAAATTTCATTCATATACATCATTTCAGAAATAAAATAAAAACAATGATCTTCAAAATAAAATTGTATTTGAAAAAGCTATATTTTCAAGGGGGAGTTTTTATTTAAAACTCAAACATCTTTTTTTTGGACTACGAGCTTAGGTATGATTTTTTTTTTTTTTCCAAATTTCCACAGGGAGGAGTTTAAGAGTTTTGATTATTGTGAACAAATTTTGATTGATTCATTACTCTTGGGGGGAGTTTTGAAAAATCTATAAAATCATAAAATTCGGAATGTTAAACTAAGGGACTGAATGTGGTAATGTCTGAATCTTTTTCCGGTGGCTTAAAGAGAAATGTTTTTCATTTTCACTTTTCTTTTACCGAGTCAATTTATCGAGTTTGAGTGGAAAATCAACTAAAGTCTTTCGAGTTCATTACAACGATTGCAACTACTTTTCTTACTTAAACGTAAGTGGATATGAGTTGTGGTTCATATAATACATGTGTTTGCATTATCGAGTTTAAACTCGGTAATATTTACGATTATCGAGTTTGTGTTTTATCGAGTTTATGCAACAAGATTGAAATCAGGTGATTATTAAACAATGTTTATGTAGAAATAAGTGATAACAGCTTAGGATATGGGGGGTTAGTAGTGGCCTTTGACAATGAAATTCGGGCAGTGTATGGTGTTGATCGAGTTTGATCATTATCGAGTTTGATTGTTTGTCTATCTTGTTGGAGTCTGAAAAATGATAATAGAACATAAAACGAATCGAGTTTGGTCTCTACATAAGTTAAAATGAATTATTGTTTATCTAGATTGTGAAACTCAGTAATAGTCAAAATCGGAAGGGTCAAAAAGACAAAATTCAGTAAAAATGCGATTGTGGAAAAGTGAAGTTGTATTGAGAAAGAAATAATTTTCATGATTAATGCTTATGATGATTAATGCTTGAATGTCTGTGGAACAAAATGATCAGTTTCTCATGTTGTGGTGAAAACATTCAAATATTTTGTGAAAATAATCAAGTTTCTATGAATTCTAAGCTGTGGGTCATATATATCTATTCGTAATTGTTTAAGTGGACTAAGTCATGTCCGGTTTCGGCCGTTTTCTACAATGAACAGAATGAGGAGTGAGTGACTTAGTGTCCATTCAATTATTGAATTAGGATCAGTTTCTCAAGTGTGGTGAATAATTTTGAAAAAGAAATCAAGTTTTTATGAATTCTGAGCTATGGGTCATATATATCTATTCGTAATTGTTTAAGTGGACTAAGTCATGTCCGTCTTCGGCCATTTTCTGCAATGAACAGAACGAGGAGAGAGTGTCTTAGTGTCCATTCAGTTGTGGGTTTGAGATTAATTGATTCTATGTTATCATTATAAAGAAAGTTTTTGTCAAAAGATTTCTGGAAAAAGTTCTCAAAATCTGTTATTGTATCAAAATGATACTCTTTCACAAAACTATTTTCAGAAGTTGAATGATTTCTCTTTAATTTTTCATAAAAGAGTCTTGATTTAAATCAAAAGAGAAATTTTCATCATTCTTGAAAGAGTATCATGTCACAAACAATTTCTGGTGAGGATATTCTAAAAACAGAAAGAGAGAGCTAAATCCATACGCGAAAAAGCAAATCAAAAGTGTGTTCGAAAAAGAATTGCCTGAACACACAAAAATGGTAAATCAAAAGAATAAAGCGTATGATATGTGCTAGAAAAAGCAAAAACGAGCACATGGGAAAGAAACTGATCAACAATATGTTCAAAAATAATTGCCAGGACATATAAAACAGACAGAGTGGAAAAAGACAAAAATGTCAAATGAATTGTTTGTTATCTAACATCTCAATTGTATTCATTGAGTAATCATCATGGCACAACAACAACATGCAGCTGATGTTCATCCAGATGAACTGTGCCCTCCGAACAAGAGATATGATCTTATGGATGCTAACAAGAAAGTTGATCTCGATCATGTCCAATGTCTGTCAGAAAGCAAAATTCTGACAAATATCATCAAGAATCATCCAATATGATTTAGCATTGCAACTTCTTCATCCGTTCTGGCATACTTTGAAGGAAGACGGATCAAAGTATCGGCTCAGGTTTATGCTAGACAAGAAAGAACCCACTCTCACACTGGATGACTTTAGACAAATCTTTCATCTTCCACAAGCAACTGCAAACAATCATAATTCATTCGTGCCACCACCATCATTTTCTGACATGGTTCCATTCTACAAGCAAGTACTGGGATTTACAATGGAGTTAAAGACACAATCGAATTTCAAGACTACTGTTCTTCTACAGCCATGGCAAACGTTATGCAAAATATTCTCCAAATGCTTAACAACACGTGTCATTGGATGGGACCAACCGTCGTTGCAGTTAATACAAATGTTGTATTGCCTTGTGATATGTGCTTAATTACACATATCTTTTACCTCTAAAAACGAGCTTAAATGACCAAAAACAGACAAAAACTGCCAA
>BQNB010164212.1:461-14358 GCA_026074375.1 Tanacetum coccineum
TGTGCAACATTCAGAAACACGGGTAATTTATAGAATTTAATTTCATATCTCCCCCTACTTTCATGATTAATTTCATATATACCCAGAGTACCACTATTAAATGCATAATGTACAATGTTTTTAAAGCATGCTTGGGTAAAAATTTCCAACCAAAAGGAGGGGAGATATGAAATTGTCCCTAATTTAAAATACAGATTGAATTTGTTGTCATGATTTTTGTTAACAACTGTTTTATCACGACTGTTTCTCCTCAGTTAGATACTTTTGGGGGGCTTACTATGTGTTTCAGCTTTAACACAAAACAAGTAAAATGGGCTATGGTCTTTGGTTACTAGCTTAATCGTTACTTTGTAATATCTAATGCTAATAGCTTTATTTTGCCAATTTCCAACAAACTCTGACCTCATTACAAACCTAGTGAATCTCTACATGTAGATATCATACTATCACATACCACAAGAATATGATATTTCTAGCTAAAGAGACAAAAGTACTAACTTGTGCAGCTGCTGACATAGCAGCGGTCTGCGGTCTAAGCGGAGATTGGATAGGTCTTTGTGGATGTGACAAAGCAGCACTACTCGGCCGCACTACTGAAGACCCTGCACCAAGTGATCCCATCATTCCCGCTCCCTGCATTCCAGTAATTGATTGCCTCACCTACACATTTCAAAAATTAGATCCACACAGACAAACAATTAGCATAAATACTAGGTTTATTTGCATAATATGCCAGCAGACCTTTTCATTTGTCATGTTTAAGTCAATGTACTTTCTTTTGTACATTTGAACGACTCAATGATGGGTTTGTGTCCATATGTGCGTTTGTAGGTAACAAAAATGTTATTAAAAAAAATTCAAACCCGATAGTTCTTGTATAAAAAATTTAAATTACGTACAATGCGAAAACTTTTGACGACAAGACTAAGATAATGACTAGAAAAATGGTCCAGATTATACACAAGGCCATCTATCAAGAGACATAGTAGATATGCAAATTATAGAACAACGACTAAAACGTGATAAATGGCAAAAACCCTTAAAAACTAATTTCCAAATATGCTAAACTTAAGGGCTTTATGCTAATACTAAAGCTATTCGTAACGAAATTGATCAAACGGGATACAAAACCATATTTGAATAACTCAGATATACAAAAAAACGGTACAAGAACTAAAACGAAATAAATGATGGGTAAACGGATGAGGATTTCCTGGTTTCAGGTTACCCGGGCAGGGTGAGTCTAACCGATTATGTGTTGAAGTAAAAACTATTTTGAACATGCTTAAGACTATGGGTAAAAAAATTAAGCCATGTCATCAAAACGCAGCTTTTATTATTAATGAGATCTAACTTAAGTTCAAGCTCCTAGAAACTCCTATAAGTTGCGTGCAAAACAAAATATAGCCGATGCAGAGCTGATAAATCATCAAACGCTGCAAAGTGTGACAGTAATTTATGGCAGATTAGATTATACCTAAGGGGTTGTGGTGCTAGTTACGGATCATCAAGGATTCGTAAGTCATCACATTCTATTCACCGTCATAATATTAATCAACATTTTTTTCAATCTAAATAGTTTAGTATAATCACCTTGAGTGCATTTTCAGTTCATGATACAATTATTCGTGTTTGCTGTCAAGTAATTAAGCAAAATGTAATCCTTTAATGCCACATAAGTTATACACACAAGATGATAACGTGAACCGTTGGTTATACTCAGGTAAAATGTGTAAGCTTTTATGAAAGAGCTATACACGCAATTAAAAAAAACGACAAGATACATTTTCAGACAATAAGCCCTATACTAGAATATTAAATAATGGGCGACAAATTGGGCCAAACTAGTGGGATATTGTTAACTAAGGGGGTGTTTGTTTCGGCTTATATGTGGGCTTATGGGCTTATTTGATTTCGGCTTATATAACATAAGCCTCAATTTTTCGGCTTATTTTGGGACTTGTGGGCTTATATAAGTTTATTACGATATGATAAACTTATATAAGCCCATAAGTGTCGGGGCTTATGTTATATAAGCCGAAATGAAATAAGGTCATAAGTCCGCATATAAGCCGAAACAAACGACGAAAAAAAAGAAAAAAAGTAGAGGGGGTACCTGGGGAGGAGTAGTGGCGAAATGAGTGGAAGTGAAAGGAGGTGGATTTAAAGATGAAAAATTGGGGTTAGGTTGTGGTGGTGATGGAGCTGGTACTCCAATAGCCATACCACCACTAACTCCTCCTCTTTGAGATGATGATGTGATTGAAGATGAAGGGTTTGTTATTGATGAGAAGTGTGGGAAGGGTGGTAGTGGTTGGGGTTGGGTGTATGGTGGGCCACGTGGGAATGGTGGTCTTGGTTGTAATGGGATTGGGGGTTTAGGGTTTGGAGTTGGAGTTGGTGGTTGGGGAGAAGGGGCAGTGGTGGGTGGTTGTGGCGGTTCAGTGGTGGTGGTGGTGGGAGGAGGTTGAGTAGTGGTGGTTTGTGATGGTGGTGGGTCGGAGGGTGGATCCATTGAAGGAAAGGGGTACGGATTTGGTGGTTTTTGATGGGAGGGAATTTATAGCTTTTCACCTCAGGGTAATTGTTTTCAGCTCCCTCACTAATAAAGTAAACCCGGGTCCTTTATAAACCCTACCTTTCACTCATAAGATACCCAACCCATGCCATTTGGGTCTCACCACCCACCATTTTATTTTTTTTCTCATTTTTCACACAATTTACCTTAGGCACGTTTGGTAGACAGAATTTCAGATATTAGAAATGAAGTAGAGAATAAAATTTCAGTTAAATAAGGATTTGAATGAGAAAATGTATTTTTCGAATTTTCATTGTTTGGAACACAAGAGAATTGAAATAAAAAATAATCACGAAATTTTTTTCTTCTTTTAAAAAACTAAAAATAAAGAACGATTATAATATAATAATTTCACCATCATTTTTTTCGAGTCAGGTTACTCGGGTCGGGTTAAGCCTATTCGGACCCGACCCCTATTAGGCTTATTCGGGTTCGGTACCCGGTTCAAAAAAAATTATGCGGGTGAATCGAGTAACACGAATGCTAGATAGAGTCAGGCATCGGGTTGAAAAAGTTTTGCTAACTCGGGTTCGAGTCGACCCGAACAAAGATTTTGTTAATTTTTTTAATATAAATTTTCTATTAAAAGAGTAAAAAATAGCATTTTTTATTACATTTTACACATATTCGGGTTGACCCGAACCCGAATGGACCCCACCCAAGTTGAACCGACCCAAATTGAACCCGAAAAACCGAGTAACCAAAATTAAAATAGGAGTTAGGGTTCAGAGTATGAAATTCTTTAGTATTGACCGAATTTGACCCGACTGTGATATAAAAAAATAGAAAATAAATGCAAAAAACAAAAAATAAAAATAAAAACCATTTCTCCAAATTCTCATCAAATTAAGGAAATAAGGTGGACAAGTGATTCTCAAAAATAAGATGGATGGTCAAGATTGCACCTCCTTATCTTAATTTTTAATGGGTCCCACATTCTAAATGCTTTATATAGTAGTATAGATATAGATAAGCTTATTAGACTTCAGTTAGAGCAAGATTCACCTTAAAGCATTGGGAGTCATGACTAAAAAAGTCATACCATTTGGGTCTTACGCAGTCATCTTATTTCAACATAACAACTTAAAATACCACACACTCATAACATACCCAACCCATGCCATTTGGGTCTCACCACCCACCATTTTATTTTATTTCTCATTTTTCACACAATTTATTTCATTTAAATAAAAATACATTGCGGAAATAAAAATACAATACGAATTTAAAAAAAGTACAAAAAATACGACACATAAAAAACATATGATAAATAAAAAACTAGATTATTGTCCGGACACTCTTCAGCATATTTTGCAATTATTTTTTCTTGTCTCTTTCGGATAATACTCGTTTTAGGTTCCGGCAGCTTATCGGCATCAATTGTGAGAAACTCAATTTCTTTGAACTCCATCATCGCCAATTCTTTTTGTTTATTCGCCTCGTATGAGAGAAGTATTAGAATGTTTGTGTGATTTTGTGTTTAAAAGAGTGAAGTGAGTGTATATTTATAATAAAAAGGAGTGAAAGAAAAAACAAAAAAAACAAATTATTCAAAATACTAGCCGTTGAAATGATAGTATTTTTTTTATTTTTATTTTTGTCGTGACTTGCGTTGGTTAACTGGCTATTTGAATGTGGCGATGGAAGGGGCGAAGAGTTGGCGAGCCATGTGGTATCATGGCTAAAGTGTGGCGAGTGCCACATGGGATTGGCGAAACCATTTCGTCATGATACTGTATGCTCTTAGCGTTGTATCAGTATATTTTACACCTAACCTAAAATCAACTAACTTATTCAAAAACACCCTAAACATTAACTTACATTTTTTAGACCTATATTTTTCTTTTATTTTTTCCAAACAACTAATATTTCATTTATTAAAAACAAATTATAAATCATAAATTTTAATTTCTTATATACGATTATTCGCAGTTTTTGTTCAAAATTTTATAATAAAAACAAACTTATAAAAATAAAATTTAATAGAAAGTATTACAATCATTTTAAAGTGTATCAATAACCTATCTCTAAACCAAAATCGAATAAGCTAACTAGCCCACAAATAAACTTAAACAAACGCCCCTGACCCAGTTACATTAATTACGAGCTTCAAGGCTCGTCCGATGGGCGGCTAGCTTTAAGTTTTTTTCTTACACGATAAAATGTAGTGCAAAAATGATTTAAATATAAGAATAAATAAGAGACAAAATGTTTAAAAGCATAACGTTAACATAATATGACATATGTAAAAAATACAGAAACAACCTTGAATGAATTGTTTTAAAAGTAAAAAAACTAAAATAAATAATGGAAAACTTATAGTCGATGAAGTACTTTATACACAACATTTGTTGTGTGATTGCAGCGGGTGCCATCTTTGACGCAACATAACGGTTTTAGACCCTTTTTACTCTTTGCCCTTGATAGCAAAATATATTTTCACAAACTAATATCTACAAATCTGATCAATCTACAGCTTTTATCTAAAGCGTAAATCTTGTTGATTCTATCTTATTTTAATAATTCAAATACAACTATATGCATCAAACTTGCATTTATTATAAGAGGAACCAAAGCTTATTTAAAACCAATGTCTTGCATTATTTAAGAATTTGCTAAGTGTTCGGATCAAGATATACATACATACAACCTACTCTCACATTTTCAATGTAAACTTCTCTTTGGTTTATGCTTTGACTCCCGACCCGATTTACTCAGGTCCGATATACTTCACAATGTATTCCCCCTCTTGAACGGATAACACCTCAGCACGTCCACCAAAGTTGGTTGTCACTGGCCTCAGAATTTCAAGATACCCATTCACTTCCTCCAATTTAACATTTACAATATCATTCTTATACATAACAGGTGGCAAATTGTGGGCATGTCGGACAAGTTGGGTCAAAAGGATCGACCCGTGAACACTCTTTTGTCATTTTTCATAAAAAAAATCAGAAATATTATATGTCATCATGACTATGAATGTAATATTGTAACAACTTTATAAATTTGATAAGGGTGCTACTATTGGTACCCCTGACCCACAAAAAGTACGGATGTTTTGTACTTTTTGGTCTTTTTGTCCCCTCTTTTACAGTGCAACGCAGTTTTTTATCAGTTTCTGTTTCGTAATTTTTGACAGTTTCATACTTTTGACATGTTAAACTTTATAATTTTCGTTCCGCATTCTGCGTTTCACTATTTTATAATATAAACAAAATTATAAAAATAAAAAAATAAAATAAAAAATAAAAAAAACCGGAAAAACCATAGGGGTATAAACGTCTTTTCAGAGGGTACAAATAAAATGAGCCATTTGATAAAGAGGATCTAGAAGGCCGTACACTTTAAAATAGTCTTTCGTCGGCATTCCACCCATTTCTCTTTTTAGCTATGAATTTTATTTAACGGATAATTCCATATACCCCCAACGTAAATCTTATAATGCCACATTTACCCAACCAAAAATCAATATGACATATATACCCAATCTAAATAATAATTTGTCATATTTACCCATTTCATTATAAAACTAATTAAAATTTAATTTATGTTATTAAATTTCCATTATAACCCAAATAATTTAATAAAGAGTAAATTACACGGTTCGTCCTTGTGGTTTAGGCTAAATCCCTATGGTCGTCCCTGATCTTTTTTTGCCTCGTTAATCCTTAAAAACAAACTACGTAACACCATCCATCCCTATCTCTAACGATCATTATTTTTCTTAGTTAAGTTTCGTTAACCCATCCACGCGCGTCACACGTGAGGGTATTTTTGTCCTTGTCTTTTTGCCCCGTTTATAATATTTTTTTTTAATTTTATAAAATAAAAAGTATATAATTTATAAAAATATTTATACTTCGAAAAAATATTTATAAAAAAATATTTGAAAAAAATATTTATACATCGAAAATTTTTATAAAAGTTTCATACTTCAAAAAAAAATATTCATAGTTCGAAAAAAAATATTTTTTAAAAATTTTTTATAAAATAAAAATTTTATACTGTGAAAAAAAGTATTTTTATACTTCGAAATAAAAAATTTATACTTCGAAAAAAAAAAATTATACCCAGGATGCATCCTGTACGTCTCTCTACAATCAAATCATATAATAGCAAGTGCATAATAGAGCACACAAAAAAGGATTTTTATAAAATATTTACCATATTTTATTTTTAAAATTTTATACGTTGAAAAAAATATTTATACTTCGAAAAAAATAATTTTTATAAAAAATTTATACTTCGAAAAATATATTTATACTTCGAAAAAAAAAATTCTTAAAAATTTTTATAAAATAAAAATTTTATAAATATTTTTTCGAAATCTTTTTTTTTGAAGTATAAAGTTAGTTTCTGTAATAGAGTAAGTATAAAAAATGAGGGTGATTTGTGCAGACGATAGATCATGTATATGTTGATGTGATAGAGTGTGAAACAAAGAGAAGAGAGTTTGAGAGGATGAGATGAATATGGTATACGAGGGAAGTTTGTGTAGAAGAGTGTTTGGAGAGACGAGCGTAGAAAAAATATTTTTTTCGAAGTATAAATATTTTTATAAATTATATACTTTTTATTTTATAAAATTTTTAAAAAAATATATTATAAACAGGGCAAAAAGACAAGGACAAAAATACCTTCACGTGTGACGCACGTGGATGGGGTTAACGGAACTTAACTAAGAAAAATAACAATCGTTAGAGATAGGGATGGATAATGTTACATTTTTTGTTTTTAAGGATTAACGAGGCAAAAAAAAGATCGGGGACGACCATAAGGATTTTGTTAGCCTCAAAATATTGAGTCGAACAATGGAAGTTCGTTCATAACTATATTAGGTCTGTTGCCAATGACACTTCAGGCCTCGTTCCCCAACGACAAAAGGCGTCAGATTATGACAACCCTGGCCCCGCACCAGACCTACAAAATGTTTCTCCTTCAGCAGATACAACAGTTCCATCACAACAGGAGTTGGATCTTCTTTTTGGTCATTTGTACGATGAATTTTTCAATGCGGGTACTTCACGTGTAATAAGTCTTCTTTCCACCGACGATTCTGCTAAACAAGACACTCTACCTTCAAGATTATTCACTCTACACAGACCTTCAACTCTAACTACATGTCAATGAAAGAGGAATACAACTATGATCAAGCAGAAATTTACCAATACCTTATATGTACTCCGGTCCCCTCTTTTTTCTCAAGAATATACAAGAAATTCGCTGACTTGAGTCTTTCTCACGCAATATGGTAATTCAAAATGTGCCATTTGTACCTTCAATCAACATCTAGAGATTCCGAATAACCGATGGACAAAAGATACCAGTTAACCTTATAGTGCGTGGCAATCCATCCAAGCCAGTGCAAACAAGACGAAAACTTGCAACCGATCCTGAAATGTGTATGTTCGCACTCACCGTGAGCACTGCTGAACCGAAAAACATTAAGGAGGCAATGGCTGATTCTGCATGGATTGAAGCAATGCATGAAGAACTTCATTAGTTTGACAGACTACAAGTCTGGGAAACTCGTTGCAAAAACCTTTTTGGCAAGGAACGGTATTCAAGCTAAAGTGGTTATGGAAAAACATAAAGGATGAAGACCAAACTGTCATTCGCAACAAAGCACGACTTGTAGCAAAGGGTTAGCTTCAGGAAGAGGGGCATTGATTTCGAAGAATCATTTGCTCCAGTTGCTCGCTTGGAGGCTGTAAGGATTTTTTGTCGCATATGCTGCAAACAAGTCTTTTTAATTTATCTGATGACGTCGAAAACGGCCCATTTCTTAATGGTTCATTGAAGGATGAGGGTGTATGTGCACAACAGACGGATTCGTTGTTCTGATCATCCAGTCAAGTTTACCGTCTAAGGAAAGAGCTCTATATGGATTGAAACAAGATTGCGAGAGCATCGGTATGATGAACTCTCAAAAATTCTGATTTCCATATGGTTTTTACTAAAGGTATCATTGACCGACCTTATTCTACGATAAAATACGGGGGGACATTCTAATTGTGAAGATATACATAGTTGTTGACATTAATTTGTGGTTTCACAACCCTATATTTTAAATCGTTTTGAATAAATTAATGCACGGTGGATTGGATTTGAGATGTCCTTAATGGGGGGAAATGAAATTCTTTTTAGGACTTCAGTTTCCACCAATCCCCACGCGGGTATTATGTATCAATCATGCCAAATATACTTTATGAGATTCTGAAAAATCAGTGATATGGAGAATGGAGCAAAGCATTGTACAACCAAGGCTACGAAAACTAATTAGATGCGACTTGAGTGCGTGAAACCGTCGACCAAACTGATCTACCGATTAGCAAAATCGGGTGTCACTCTTGTATCTGACATTAGTAGACCAGGACATGTGCATGCTGTATGTTATTGTAGCAAGATATCAGCAAGGACCGACTGAAAAAACCTACTAAAAGAGGGTAAAGGGTCTTTCGATATTAAGAGGTACATTCTACATGGGTCTGGTATCCGAAGGGTTTTTTTGGGGCCTTTTTGAACTAACAGCTTTTCAGATGCCCGATCATCGCCGGTTGGTGGTTGGTTTCGTTGGTATATCGCAAAAAGCATTCTGGAGGAAAATAGCAGTTATTAGGTGATAAGCTAAGTCGCTGGATGTCAAAAGAAGCAAGACTATACTGCAACGTCATCCGCAGAGGGTTGAATACGTGGCGTTATCTGCAAAGTTGTGCTCACAGTAATGTGGAATTCATGCGGGACAAGCTTCAAAGCTTATGGCTTCATTACAACAAAATCCGTTGTATTTGCAAACTCTCAGGTCAGCCATGCAATATCATGCAACCCGTGCTAGCACATCCCGTACCAAAGCACATCCATACTCGGTCTCATTTCATCAAAGACAGGTTGGGAAACGGATATATTGAATTTGTCTTTGTCAGAATGGACATCCAATTGGCGACATGTTTACTAAAGCCCTTCCCGAAAGAAAGTTTTAGTATCTCATCAGACGAAATTGGTTATGAGATGTTTGACTCAGGAGCCTGGAGGTTTCTGACAAATGAATCTGCTTGATGCTCATCAACATCATACATGTTACATTATTTTGAAAAAAGAAAAATACAAAACTATAAAAATTCAACAAGAAAATACACAAATCCCTAAAAATCCGGAAAATTGTTTTAAAAAATATCTTCTCGACTGTATCTTGAATCGATAAACATTTAATACTAGAAATGTTGATTATATCGACACGGGGTTGGTGTATATGATTATCTTAACATGATTTTCAAATGCTTTCAAAACATGTCAGTGTGTGATGTGAATGTTGACTAGTGTAAGGCTTTGAAGTGTTGGATATATATACAGTACGAGTGCCCTGAGTCTACGAAGAGAGGAAGTGTGTGAGAGTGCCATAGAAGAGGGAGAGATAACTGTGATCGTGTTAGAATGAAGTATACTCGTGAGAGTGTGTCAACATGAACTCGGAAGAAGTGGGAGACGGAGAGGGAGAAGGGGAAAGGGATAGGTGTGACTATAGATGAAGTCAGGGAGGAGAGACAAAACAGGGGAAGCATGAATAGTATGCAGAGGGAGAGGTCGGACAGGCGAGATAAGAGAACTGGCGGAGCTTAGGCTCGGTGAAGGAAGCGAAGAAAGGAAGGGAAGAACCGATAGGATGAACGAGGGGAAGGGGAGGTAAAGGGGGGGGAGATGGGAGAAACGGGAAAAGCATAAGTTAACCGACGTATTTGGTTACGTTCGGAATCTTCATCGTAGAAGTGTCTTGTTGATATAACGGAATGTGAGCATGTGGGTCTTCTTTATCGTGTTCAAAAAATTGTTGTTTTGAACAAGATTTAGAAGTCCATGCTTGTTCTCAAAGTTATTTCGCGTCGTGATTTCGGAATTATACTATCTGCATCCTGTAAAACCTCGGTGGTGCTTTAGAGCTAATTGCGCATAGTTACGATTATCAGCATCGTAACTATGGGAGATTATCAGGCTCTTCTCAGATTAGATGATTCTAAACAGAAGTTTGATCGAACTTGTGGTTGTCGACGTCGACGGCTTGAGACACGATGTGCGCTATGCACAAATTGGAGTTCAATAGGATAAATTTACAGACTAATTTTTCTTGTTTTTTTTTTTGGTTTTTCAAAAGATAGATTCAACATTTATTTTTACGGCATGTGATAGGACAACTTTAAACCAGATAATAAACTTACTCACTGTAGCTCTCAAAAAGATAAACTCACAGGTGAGCGGAGGAGTAGGAATTGCGCAGATGATTATTTTCTAAGTTCTGGTTGTGTTCTTTAGGAACATACCTCTACTCTTATACCCACTATATAGTTATGTTCAACTTTCTGAGGTGAGCGTAACGTCCGTAAGAGACTAAAAGGTCACGTTTTTAAATCTTTTCGTAGGAATAGGGAACCAACAAGTTCCCGGAACTTATTATGATAAGTACCTCAGTTGTGTTATTAGATTTTGGTATTTTACCAAGTGTGAATTTTAGTTTCTGTTTTATCTTGGAAATGTTTTTATATTTTTGATTTTTTTTTTTTTTTTTTTTTTTTTTTTGGATTTTTTTAAACTGATAATTTTACGCTAAAAAAGATATGAGAATAATATTTTTGTTATTTTTTTTTTTTTTTTTTTTTTTTATATATTTTATAATAAAAGAAAATATTCACAATTTCAAAAACGAGGGACATTACGGAACGATAACTGAGAGCACAGCCTCCCCGGCAACTCGACGCCAAAATTGATCCTGGCTCTGACTTCCCTTTACAAATACATATAATATAATAAATTTCAAATATATCAGTATGGATAGTCTGAAAAGAGCAGATGTCATGATACCGAGAGAGTTGTATAGAGGTTTTCTCGGGTGTAAATCCCAACGAGGCTTGGAATGGTAAATCGTACGAATGAATTGATGATTTGATATTGAGATAAACAACATTGGATTTGGGATTTTTAACTAGTTAAACTAAATTAATTAAAGAAACTAAAGTTATTCTTACGGGAAACAAGCAATGGAAAATGGGAACCTTAAATATACTAACGGGGTAACAAAATAGTTTTACGGATAAATACCTAAACTAGGAGCATAAAATAATGGCACATGAAATCTAAGAAATATCTACGGGGAACATGTTAGGCTAAAAATTATTAACTAGAAGAATTAAACTAATAACTAAATTAAACTGCAATTATAGACTACCGGGAATTAAATCGCAAGCTTAAAACATATAAAATTACAATAAATAAAGTTATTAAATTAATTTTAAGATTTATATAATTAAAAATATTTCTTACTTAAAAGAAAATGTAAAAATTTCAAAATTGGAGTTAATATGCGAACAAAAGGTAAGAAAACGAAAAATCCGAACTTGTAAAACGAGCCCGGAACTGAATTTTTAGCAAAAATTTCCCTATACATTAATGTTTTTATATTTTAATATATACTAACTGATTAAATAAATTTTATTAAAAAGAAATAATATTTTTTGTTAATGTTTGTATTTTTTATGAATTTTCTAAGATTAAAAACTATATTTAAAACTAATTAATATAAAAAGTAAGAAGAAATATAACTATAAAAAATCTGAAAAAATCAAAATTAATAAAGGAAAAAGTTGAGGAATCTAAACATTAAAAAGCCCCTATAAAGTTATGTTTGAATTAAAAGTAATATTTAAACTAATTAATCTAATCCTAATTTAAATTACTTAATTAAATAATTCTAAACTATGTTTACCTAAGGGGACTAACAGTGAAAGCAAAGGACTAACGACGATAACAGCACAGTTCACACTAGAGACTAACTAAGAGTTAACCAAAAAGATAGGAATTACACAAATGGTCCCTGATGTTGGGATCCCCCCGATTATGCAAAGCAAGTCTAAGTCGCTTATTAGCAATAAAAGTCAAAACAGGAAACTTGTTCATGGGGCTTATTGGCAACATTTTACCTAAAAGGCCACTCATAAGCTGAATCCAACCTTAATAAGCTAGAAAGATATACGCTTTTTATGCTTATCATTGTTTATAAAAGGGACATAAGCTGAAAGGGTCACAATAAGCTGGAAAAGTGAGCTTTTGGTCTGACAGAAAGTTATAAGCTTGAAAAGCTTATTGGCTTATTCTTGGAGCTTAAGAGCTCAAAATAAGCTACAACTGAGGGAATAAGCTAACAAACCTAAGTGAAACCTAAATAAGCTAAGGGAACCTAAATTAAGCCCTAAAATAAGCTGAAACAAGAATAAGCTATGTGACAGTTTTGAAAAGAAAACAGAAAAAGGAGGTTTTTAAGCCTAAATTAAGCTAAGTTAGAAAGGTAATTAAGCTGAATAATTTTGGGGACTTAAAAAGCAACTAATAAGCTACACTAAAAGGCAAAAAGTTCTAGGAGTCTAATGCAAAATAAGCTAGATAAAGGGTGCTGAAAATTGGTTTCAGCACCAGGGGAGAAACAAACACAGCCTTAAGGGCTTTTTGAGCTTATCTTAATAAGCTCAAATGAGCTTTAAATGATATAAAGAATGAAAACAGATTAAAAGGCCATAGGGAAGAACTTATTTCCAAAAGATGAGCTTTTAAAACTTATAAAAACATGCTGATAATTGGGGATGAAATAGGGGGTTCTTAAAAAATTGCAAGCCAAATTTTGACTCAAACTTAGTCAAACCCAAGGGACAGCAACAAGGGCATTTTGAAAGGGACTTTTATTACCACAATAAGCTCAAAAATGAGTAGCTTAAGCTGCTTAAGCAGCTTGAGCACTTAGACTCAAGTTGGCTTATGCAAATTTTGACAGAAAACAAAAAACACTTAAAAATTGATTTTAAAACTAAAAATGGATGTTTTAGTGGCTTGATTACCCCTACACACTCAGCCAAAGTTGGCTGAGTGAGCTTGACCCACAACAACACCCATATGACCCATTTTGGCTTTTTACCAAACACCCCCTTAACTAAGTGAAAAAGACTTTTTACTTAATTTTACTTAAAAATAATTAATGTAGTTTGATGTGAGTGACAGTAGAATTAAATTGAAACAAATAAACACAACTTTCTTTCAGAATTGACCACGAATTAAAGAGTTGTAATATTGAAAAACTAGGAAACTCAAAATAAACTTTTAACTTGAATTAATCTGCTTAAAAACAGTGATATACTAAACAAAAGGTGAGCTGAAAGCTTAAATTACAATTTGATTAAAAGTTAAGTAAAAAAAATGCTAAGTTAAACTTGTGTGTTCGGCTTGTCTTTTTTTTCTTGCTTTTATAGAAGTCTCAAGGTCCTCTTTCTTTGTGTTTCTTGT
>BQNB010164213.1:0-14358 GCA_026074375.1 Tanacetum coccineum
TATACATACATATATATATAAAAAATATAGAGTAGGGATCAAATGAGAAGAAAAAACTTATAATGAGAATGATAAGAAAAAACCACAACCACACTTTTCAGATGCACCTATAAAAATATATGCATCTCCCATTAAAATTCTTTTTTTTATTTAAAATGTGTGGCTAGAAATCTTTTTTATTCTTCTCATTATATTTTTTCTTCTCGCTTGATCCTTCACCTATATATATAGGGGAGGGTTATTGTGGTGTAATAGCTTAAAATTGTTAAAATGAGAAGTAATCTTAACCATTAGATTTATTAATCCACATGTGATTTAATTAATAATAAATACATGACATTAAATCTTATACATAAAAATTGATTTATAACCACTAAAAAAGTTGTTACGTAACCGTTTATAGCTGATACATATGATGCATAGTTTAGCCTAAAAAAACCATTAATAAAAATAAATATTTTATTCGGAAATTCATTGATACACTATTACAAGTTACATACAGGTTAACAAATAATTGTTAAACTATGATAAACAACTCATACACAAGAAACTGGTAATAAGAAAAACCACGAACCAACTGCTCGTACACGAGCCAAAACCTTCAACAACTCGTACATGAAACAACAACTCGTACACGAAGAAAAAACTATCGAATAATTGTTACGTTTGTCCAATTTTTATTGCTTCTCACTTTAACAACTTTAAGCATCTACACCATTTTAACTAAATTCTATATATATATATATATATATATATATATATATATATATCAACTAAATGAGAATTATATGAATTTTACATTCAAAAACTGTTATTTATCTCTTATTTATCTCTGATATTCATCATAATTATATAAGTGAGAAGAAAAACTAAAACGGTAAGAATAATAAGAATTTCTTGCCACACATTTCAAATAAGAGGGAGGATTTTAAGGGGAGATGCATCCATTTTTTAGGTTCATTTGAAATGTGTTAGTTTTGATTTCTTCTCACCATTCTCATTTTATTTTTTCTTCTCATTTGATCCTTACTCTCTCACTCACTCTCTCTCTCTCTCTCACTATATATATATATATACACACACATATATATATATATACATATATATATATATATACATACATATATATATATATATATATATATATATATATATACATATATATATATATATATATATATGTATAGATGAGAATTTAAAAGTTTAGGGAAAGATATTGATGTAATTACAAAAAGTTTGATAAGGACATTGATGTAATTATAAAAGTGGGAAATATATTTATGTAAATAAGAAGATCTTTATGTAATATTGAATTTTAAGAAAATTTAATCTGTGTGTAATCCGTGTGGGTGCATGGAGCTTAGTATTAAGTTCTAACAATTACCTCACACGCCAACATAATTTTCTCTATATTTTCCAGACACAATATCCCCAAATCAATTCCTATAGTCCTAGTTTTGAAGATGACACAGAGGCCAAGATCAAACTACGTACATAATAGTGGGTGAGTTTTCCCCTAAAAATTCAAGACGATGGTGATTGGAGGCCCATTAGAAGAAATCGAGAACAGTGAGTGTTGTATTCTTATTTTATTATTATGCGGGTTTTAAATTTATGATTAACCTAGGTTGTTTTAATGTTAAAGGACTAAAGTTTTGTATATGTGGCCTAAAATATGATTTGTTAGCTTTAATTTATACTAGATTAACTGAAAATATTATATATTATTAAAGTTATATGATATTATCGATGTTCTATTAAAAGTAATGGTCCAATTAATAATTTTATGCTTGTTTTTATAAGACAACCATTTTCTAGTACTGAAAACTATAACGATGTAATAATTTTATGTTTTATGTAGTTTTTGTGAACCCGTCCATGTTAATTACCAAGCCAAAGATGGGCCAGTTAGTTAGCCTTAACCAAGTGTATATTGAGGTGGGTGTCAATGAGTTATTTGCTATGGATTCTTGTGTTATCAGTAATTGGACCAAATCTCAAATCGAATTTGTATCCGTAATTAGTGTGTTCAGACTTCAATTCAAAACAAACATCGTTTTGAAAGCTTATTGAATTCTGTAAGAAACATGCGGAGATCCAGAACAGTGATGAAAAGCTTGCCCATGAGAATTTGAAGGATTTCCATTCTGGATTTGTGAAAGAGAATCAGAGCATTTTATTGATCTTCTTTCTATATGTCTGTTTTTGTTGTTGTATTGATTATTCATGCGTATATTTATATGTTGAAATTTTGTTTAATTTATTTTTGAGAGTAAACTTCATGGGGTTGGCCATGGAAAACAGTTAGGTCACCGATCTTTGAAACAAGAACTGCCAATACATGATAACTTTTTGTACAAACAAAATTGCAACTATTATAATTTATGGCAAGGAAAGTAAATAAAAATGATCATAATTCACTTTGTAAACAAAAAAAAGAAAAATCAACATATGTAGAAAATGAGGTGTACATTTTTATTTTGTGAGATTCTTTTTATAAATCTATCATCCCTCTTGTAATTTTGTAAATAAACTCCTATATTTTGAAAACGTGCAAGAGAGTGTCATTTTTGGCTATAAATATGACACAGTCCTTGATGCGAGGGTTGCAAACACCAGGTTTTACAATTCCCCAGGCAGTGTACCTAACCGTTGTAGTATAGTATAGGTAAGACATGGGGGTTGTTATCGTTCTTTGGGGGAATAGGTTGGAAAGGTTCGAACTAAATGTAACTAAGGTCTAAGGGTTGAAAGAATAGTATTTTTGTATTTTTATATTTTTAAGAAAGCAATTAAAATCTCTGGTTTAAAAGGGGTTTTGGTTTTAAGCTAATTAAACAACTAACTGAAATTAATCTAAAATAATGTGTGGAAACTCGTATAGGTAAATAAATGTGTTTACTTAATCATGCATTACTCCTTAGTTTGATCCTCCTAATCCTATTGCTTTGTCACTCTTGTGATGTATTGGGTAAGTATTTCCTAATTCATGAATGAATTACATGAACCCGCCGTCTATGTAATATTCTGTTAAGGCAACGCACAAGTAAAGTAGTATGAAGACTATTACAAGGCCCTTAAGAGTACATTACATGGATTCAAACACTTAAAACATGATCAACCATATAAGGGTAAGGTAGTATAAAGACTGTTACTGATGGTATCCTTTCTACATAATCACGTTTCCCTAGACGTCTTTGCAAGAAATTAAGAAGCTAGTATTCTAAAGCCTAACACACACACTCATTAACAAGAAGCAATATTAAAAGGATTCACAAACTAACTTTCATGCAGTCATAAGCAACACTATAAGATCTAGCCTTGCATGTTAAAAGGAAGCAAAGAACAACAATTAATCAGACAACACATAGACATATTGAAAGATTAAAGGATAAAGAACTTCACTTGATTAAAACATGGAGTTAAAGACTGATATTAGAGGGTTTTTGAACCTTAAAATCAACCTAATACCTGATAAAACTCATACCCTAAGTATGACTATCGTACCCTACAAGTTTCACACACTTTAAAACCCTAATTCTGAGTTTGTATAAATAGAATTATAATTGCGATGTCGTCGCTTTATAACTGCGACGTTGTCGCTCCGCTGATTCTTCTAGGGATTCTTTAAGTCGGTTACGTTCTGACGTCGTCACAATAATCCGTTTCTTCCCACCGATTCTTTAAGGCCTTCTGACGTCGTCGCTAGAATTTGTGACGCCGTCTCTAGAGTCTATATGCTTTTTCTTCTTCGACTTTGGTGTAGAGTTGTAATCTCATCCGTTTCTTCCCCAAATGAGCCCAAGTCATGTGTATTTCCTCCAAATGCCATCCAAGTGCTAAAAATACAAAAAAAAAAACGATTAAGAACGTATTTTAGTGATATTTGCATGATTTAGAGGGTTAAATGACCTAGAAAAAGTGTATAAAATGACACCTCATCAAATGCCCCTACACTTGGGATTTTCTTGTCCTCAAGCAAATGGGCTTTTCTACCTAGTTCATAGCAATATCGGGGGCATTTAAGTTACTTTTTAAAGATAATTCATGGCACAACCAATTAGACCTCGTAATTAAAAGCACAGAAATTATATACTAGCACCTCACAATAACTGTTTGGATTCTCTCTTTCTCTCAAGTGTATAATGGATTATAATAATATGGGAAGCGAAAAATTAACACTTATTACCTGTCATAGCATATAAAGTACCATAGGCTTGATAAAGGATCAAACCTCTACCCCTGTAGTGTAAGCACCTAGGAATTACTATCAAAGAGGTCTTTAAAGGGTTGTGATGTTTGGGTGTAAGTTAAACGGAAACGAAAACGGATAGGATATATTTGGGTGGATTTAGGGTGGTGGTGAGTTAAATAATATACAAGAATACACGTAAAGGCATTGCTAAGCCAAGACTCGACCACACTAGGACTAAGATATAAAAACTCTACATCAAACTCTTTATTTTTCTTTTCTGACTCTTCCTTGACATAAACATAAACATAAGCAAGATGGCAGCCCATACATTTTTTTTTTACTTTTTTATATTTTTTCGATTTTTATCTGTTTCTTATCTATTTTCTATACACTTTTGCCCTCCCATCTGCTGAAACATAAATAATACATGACCTGGGTTTATAGATACACCCCTACACTTGAGTTTTTGATACTCAATGACATAATACTAACTAATGATCCGAATTGAAAGGATCAATAAACATGAAGTATATTAAGCACGCATGGGGGTAATACTTTGACTTTCTCTCCTATTTCTCCATACAGTAAAAAATACCATGAATCCCAATCATCCCAAAACTGTATACACTAATAAACGACTCGAATTAGCAACCATGTACTCAAGCAAATAATTAACTGAGGTTTACAAATGTGATAACAATAACGTACTAAAAACGAGTACATACAAGGAAGGCTAAGGTGATTTGGGTGTAACATTTGGTGTGGGTGTAAACAATGCTCCTCATTAATAATCCAGAATCCACCAGAAAATTATGAGAGTTGCAAAAAGGATAGACTCAGAGGGGAGTACTAGGGGTATCTTGAACTAAAAATGAGTGCATAGAAAGGGTGTGGGGATAGTTATATGATCAGGGAGACCATAATAACAAATACAGGTTTAAAATAGGTTTTACCCTAGTGTCTTTTGTCATTTAGCAAATCCTAATCACACGAATGTGATCTCACAGGCGATCTCGGGATGCATCACAAAAACATGCTGTAGAATTTAATATACTATTGGTACATTCTCATATAATTTTAACTGATACCAATGCTCTAGAAAAAGCAAAAAAACCACCTATGCATGATCAAATCCCTAAATGCAACATATATGATTGCTCACTCCTTACCTCGAGCAAACTAAATGTAAAACTATCTTAAGCACTAAAGATGGGTGCTTGAATTCCTAAAGATCTAGGGGCGAACCTCACATTTTTTGGATGGAATTTTTTTGAGTGTGATGTGTCGTTATGAGTAGGTAATTTATATTATCAACTTTACTATTTATATTTTACCGACTTTTCCTAAAAACAACACTAACAGGCAGTGTACCTGATCAATTGTAGGTTCGTTGGTAAGTAGGGTGTCGATCACTAAGAGCGAGGGCGTTAATTCCTAATTCTATTAGTATTTTATTTATCTATGTTAGTCCTAATTTATTCTATTATATGTTATACCTAAGTTAAAGCTAAACTAATGGCAAAAGGGGGGTTTTTAGCCTGAGAGACTGGCATGAGTTTTGGTTTTACTTAGACTGAGATTAGACGATTAACACATACAAGTTGATAATTAGAAGATAGAGAAGCAGTTAATCCTATTTTAAGGAAAACATACAAACCATGTTTAATCTAACTAAAATGTAGGTTTTAGTTTATAAGTGCAATGTCTTGTCTCGTTGTTGATATATCATTCCTAGATTTAGGTAGAACTTCTTCCTAAAACCTAGACATGGCAATTCTGTCACAATTAACCATATCCGCATAAAGCAATCATGGTTGATTATAATCTATCTTAGGAGGCAATAATGGTGACCTTACTGAATCCTAGCTCATCGAGACTTTACTAACTTACTGCTTAACCACTCTTTTTATACTGGTAGTCCACTTGTCCAAATCTTAACTTAGGGAATCAAAACATTATTCGTTTATTCTATGTCACCTTATCTAGTCCAACTTGTTCACTAAACCAAGGGCAAAGACAACACGTTATTTGTAATCCTATTACTCTAGATATATAAATTGCTTATATGGAGAGCTATCCCAGTATCTAGCTAACTCTCTATTTTGTATTCCTAGATCCAGTTGAATGATAGGTCACATACTTAAGTACATAAACGAGTATAAATTGATAAACATAAAACAACACACAACTTACAAGAAGCAATCAGAATAAACATATACCAAACATTAAATTATCATAAACATGGGTATTAGCCAATAACCATTGCAACGAATACAAATGTCATAGACGAATGATTAAGGTAACCTAACCACGTTAATGAATGATACCAAAAACCGAACGCGTATTTAAAGTATAAGAATTTACATGGGTTTTCCTATGGATTGAAGAATGTTGCGAGACCTTCGTATTTCCTCTTGTCTTCTAAAAGTCAAACCTAGTGGTTAATGCCTTCCTCTTAGCATTTGGTATATTTTTGCACACTTAAATTTTTCTTTAGGGTTCGGTATTTATATCCTCTGGAATTAAGTCAATATGCCGTATTAGATGAGTTCAATACGGCGTATTGGGGTTTCTTGGAGTGGGGACCACAATTATAATATTCCAGAATATTTGAATACTTGATCTTTGATATAGCATATAGGGTCTTCTGGATACAGCGTATTGGTCTTCATATCTTCATGGTTGCTTGTGAAGTCAAGGCACAGATATGCCGTATCATCTTGTTGGATATGGTGTACTGGATGTTAGAACAGTAGACTTCATGATTTCTTCATTTAAGCTCCAAAATGTGTGCCTTTTAGTTAAACTTCACCAACTGCTCCATATTTACTGAAAATAACAAATATAAATGATTAAATACCAATTCATGCATAAATAATGTAAAACAACCAATTTAGATGGGATAAATGATGCTATAAAAGTGACGTTATTTGATGTCATCAAATATCTCCCCACTTGAATCATATTTGTCCTCATGTAGAATTTAGAAAACTTATGAAAATGTATTTCAAACTAAGGTTTAAGATTTTTCCTTTTAGCAACTTTTCATTCAATTACTAGCACACAACCAAACACCTCATGAAATAGGAAGATGAAAACACCCATATTACTCAACTAATCTATGTGGTAACATGTAACTAATTTGCTCAATTTCTCAGTTGTGACGAGTATTCTATCATAAGCTTGGCAAGGATACACATCTCCACCACTAAAGCTAAGGAGTAACAAGTCTAAAAAGGTAAATTGGGTTAAGGTTTAAGGGTTAATCATTCTTTCCAACCTCTATCGATACTAATATTTCAGAAAAGGTGACAAAATCACACATACACATCCATAATGATGGATGAGACATATGTGATTGTTCGCTCCTTAACTCGAATAAGCTAAGGAATAAGATTAGTAATCTTTACCAATAGTAGTAAACCAACAAGGCCGACAAAATCATATATACACGCCCAAATCCATGACCACGATACATATGATTGCTCAGATCCCCATTCGAGTAAAACCAAAGGTTAGGATAAAGAAAAATATAATGTATGGATCGTCTAATCTTTTACCAACAGTAATACACCAACAAGGAGGACAAAATCACACATACACATCTATAACGATGGAATAGACACATGTGATTGCTCGCATCCTCCTCATTCGAGCAAACCAAAGGTTAAGGATTGGGTATGGGAAAGATATAATTGTTTTTAGATAAAAAGAACAAAACAAATAGATTAAGTCCAAACAAATAATGAACAGTGTTGCTAGTTACTTTTTGGACCATCCCCATGATAAAGACACAAAATCATAGGTATAAACGTCTTGATCATAGATCAACAAAACAACTTTAGTTGGCGTTCCTGTAACGGTCAACTCCCAATAATCTATAATATACATACTATACAACATTAGTGGCGATATCTACCACTTGATACATAAAAATACATAGTTGGTTTATGTTTTGACTAACTAAAAATAATATATAACAAAACTTTACATCGTTGGTTTATAACACGTACCAACGAATAATCGATCATCATAAATAATAGAATCAGTGAAGCTTAGACGAACCAATTATCTCACAATCTTCACTTTTTTTCTCTCTCAATCTTTTTTTTGTATTTTTTAGTTTTTTGATTTTTTTATCAGAAACATAAACTAATAAACTGAATAAAGGTGTATTTTTCACCACTGCACGGACATGATAAATCTGAATAATTAATATCCGATCATACTAGTGAAAGTAGTAATTACCACTACTTTTACATTCCTAATTGCATTGTGCAATTTCCCAACCTAACCATAGATAGAAAATTCATACGCGTACCCAGGAAATACAATACTTTACACAAAAGCAACTAGAAACTGAAATAGGACTATCTCTAATAAGGTAGGCTAAGATGTAAAGGTGTAATGAAACATAATTTGGTGTAAGAAAAGAAAGGAATTACTCAACTGGTTTTTCTAGGGGTATCATACTCTAAAAATGAGAGTAAATAAAAGGGTTTATATGTGGGTTAACTAACCAGTATAGTTAGTTAATATCACAATATATGTAGGCATTTTTATGTAATACTATAAATTTACCAGTTTAGAAAGGTCACTCCATCTATTAAAAATAGTGCTTATTATTATGGTCTTGAGTAGATATACCAAGCCAAGTTCTAAAGTTTACTACAGTCACCGGCACACTCATATTTTGTAGAATTTGGGGTAAATATTAGGAAACGGATAAGGCTAAATCCTCACAATATCTAAACAAGGGTTATGTGTGTGGGGTCATGCAACTAACAATTTTACAAAAATATGGTAAAAAAATTTAAAGTTCGTACAAAATTAGGCATATTATTTGTAAAAAAAGGACAAGTGTTCTAATTCTCCTCCCCCCCACTTGAGATATACAACGACCTCGTTGTATAAGTATAACAATAAAAACATGAAGTTAAAAGAATTAGAATGAGAAACTCCCCTAGGATTTTCTTGGTATGATCCTTCATGTTGCGTATATGAGCAAGATTTTGTGTGCGAAAGCGGGTCTGAATCCTAGCACGAATAGCACACATAAGGAATTCCAGAAAATAAGCATTCCATCAAATTAATTCAATTGTCCAGTAAGGTCCTGTATATAATATAAGAAAACAAGTGCAATTTTATCTCCGGTATTCATTGGTTAGAATACCTAAAAATTTAAAACTGTACAAAAAGTCGATACACTGTATCCATATTTCAGGTGACGCCATATTAAGACCTGTATTAAAAATCCTAAGTAATGGTAAGAGGTCAAATACGTTGTATTCAGGTCAAATACGTTGTATTCATTTAATGAATACGCTGTAAAGACAAGTCTAACAATAAAGTTTTAAATTGAAAAAAAGTAAAGAATGGATAATGTCTAGGTCATGGTCAATACACCGTATCTATAGGGTTTGGATACGCTGTATCGACTACCTAGGAAGATAGACTTGATAACAAAAAAGTAAAATGCATTCTAGGTTGTCTCCCAGCAATCACTTTTGTTTACAAAAAAGTATTTTATTTAGACTTGCTTCCAGCTCTTTACTTGGCGTCTTAAATATACCCTTTAGTCCTTGCCCAATCGTCAAATTCTTGTTCCATCTTAATAATTCGTTCGCGTGGTGTTCCAATTAACTTGTACTTCTTCAATTCTAGTCTCCCTTCTTTGTTGGTCACAGTAACAGGTGCATCTTTAGAAAGCAAGTAGTCACACATATACTCAAAATCATTGTCATTAATTGATAGTCCATATTCACCAATACAATCTTGTTTAGCACAGATTGGGTTGTTTCTCTCAAATTTCAAAAGTTTCCATTCATCATTAGGCAGGTAATTGCTCCAGCTTCCATTACTTAATTTGTCTTTCATTCCTTCCTTTCCCCACCAACATTTTCAAAATTCATCAAATTCCTTTTTAAGAGGTGTATCACAATTAAGCCAATTGAAATCATTCTTGAATGTCTCAAACTTTCCCGCGCGTTCGTTGCTAGTGACTTTTTCCATAGTACCCTTATGAAAAATCATCAGGAGGATGTTAGTAGGACGGGTTCATATAAAAGAATGTTGATCATGAAAAATCAATTCTGCTACTGCATCAGACAATTGATACGCCGTATCAATAAAACTTGATATGCCGTATAGATTATTCAAGCATGATACGATGTATTGATTGGTAAATATGGCATATTTCTGCATCTGATACATGTCGGATAGCGATTAACCCAAATTTTACCTGATTTGTTCAAAATCCCAGTACATAAATCATAACGACAAGATACCATACTGACTTACATATAAAAACATCACTAATCTAGAATTTTACAAAACCCAAACAAGAACCTTATGATCCCAAGAACTTTAAACCCTAATTCAAGTAAAGTTGAAAACAAGTAGAGATCAAAGCTAGTGACCATACCTCGTCTCAAGATTGAGAATACTAGAATCAGTGAAGTTTAAATTGAAGTAAAGATTTGGTAAAGAGTTTTCCAATAACACTTGACATGCATGCAGTTGATGCACAGATGGTTTTTATAGATTTAACTGATACACCATATCCATTAATGATTACATTGTATCGGTCAACCGACTTAGGTTAAAATTTTATAAGGATTTCTGATGCAGCATATCGATGGACAATCGATACGCCGTATCTACTATTGGTAGATGGATCAAGATACATTGTTTAGAAAATGTACATGGTCTTCAGCAATGTTGGATTATAGATTTAAATATCACCTGTATACTTTTATCCTTATAAAATAATTTAGGGTCGAACGGGATCCCGAATGGCACATATAGATTTTAATAAATTCTAATCCTATCTCGTTATAGAAATGACTGCAAACCACCAAGCTGATACACACCCAATTGATAAAAATTTTATTTTCAAAAAATTTATTACTTGTATTACCGTCTGTTTTATCAGATACATAAGTATTAACATTGATATTGATTGTATCACCACTTGGTTTGCTAGGTGAATCTATTGAAGATAGCTTAACACCTATTTTATCATCATCATCTCTCTTAGCTAATTGTAAATTATCAACAGAATGGATTTCATAAGAAAATGAATTTGCATCAATGTTTAAGATGTTGAATTTTTCTTTTTTTGAAAACCGTTTCTTAAGAGCTTTTGTTTTTACCTTAGATTTGTATGTTTTGTAATTAAATTCAGGAGACAGTGACTTAATATCCAGGCTAGTTTTAGAATTAAGTTTGGAATTAGAGGAAAACTAGACTTTAGTTTCAAAGCATCATTATAGATTATAGCTGGGAATTTTTGCATAAAGAATCTGAGGATGTTGATGTCCACATCTTTAAGATACCAATGTCATACCATACTTAGTAGTTTCCTAGGTATAAACCTTACCATTCTTAAGAGCCCTTTCAATCTCAAACTGAACATATTCTTCCATAGTAGTACTTGGATTATATGTTTTTGCAACAACATGACTAAATAGAAAAGTAGTAAACTGATAAAAACTAAACTAAATGCAGACAAACAAACAAACACACAATATGAAATAATATATAATGCAAACTATTCTAAGTTAAACTAAACTAAAAATACTAACAAAAATAAGAATTGAACAATTTTACTCCCCGATAACGGCGCCAAAAACTTGATGTGTCATTATGAGTAGGTAATCGATATTATCAAGTTTTTCTGTTTATGTTTTGCCAACTTTACCTAAAAACAACACAAACAGGCAGTGTACCCAATCAGTTGTAGGTTTGTTGGTAAGTAAGGTTTCGATCACTAAGAGTGAGGGTGTTAATTCCTAATTTTGTTAGTATTTTAGTTATCTATGTTAGTCCTAATCTATTATATTCTATGTTATACCTAAGTTAAACCTAAACTATTGGCAAAAGGGGATTTTTAGCCTGAGAGACTGGCATGAATTTTGGTTATACCTGGACTGAGATTGGTCGATTAACATGCACAAGTTGACAATTAGAAGATAGAGAAGCGATTAAGCCTATTTTATGGAAAACGTACTAACCATGTTTAATCTAATTAAAATGCAGGTTTTAGTTTATATATGCAATGATTATCTTGTCTTGTTATTGATATATCATTCCTAGATTTAGGCGGTACTTCTTCCTAAAACCTAGACATGGCAATTATGTCACAATTAACCACATCCGCATAAAGTAATCATCGTTGATTATAATCTATCTTAGGAGGTAATAATGGTGATCTTACTGAATCCTAGCTCATTGAGACTTTACTAACTTCTTGCTTAATGGCTCTTTATATACCAGAAGTCCACTTGTCCAGATCTTTACTCAGGGAATCAGAACGTTATTTGTTGATCCTAGGTATCCTGCTAGTCCAACTTGTTCACTAAACCAAAGGCAAAGACATCACATTATTTGTGATCCTATTACTCTAGATATATAAATTGCATATATGGAGAGCTATCCCGACATCTAGCTGACTCTCTATTTTGTATTCCTAGATCCAGTTGAATGATAGGTCGCATACTTAAGCACATAAATGAGTATAAATTAATAAACATAAGACAACGCACAACTTACAACAAGCAATCAGAATAAACATAAACCAAACATTAAATTATCCTAAACATGGCTAATACCTAAAGTTATTAGCCAATAACCATTGTAACGAATACAAATGTCATAGACAAACGATTATGGTAACCTAACCAAGTTAATGAATGATACCAAAAACCGAACGCGTAGTTAGAGTATAAGAATTTAGAAGGATTTTCATACGGATTGTATAGTATTGCTAGACCTTCGTAGCTCCTCTTGTATTCTAAAAGTCAAACCTTATGGCTAATGCCTTCCTCTCAGCCTTTAGTATATTTTTGCATACTTAAATTCGTCATTAGGGTTCGGTATTTACCGCCTCTAGAATTAAGTTGATACACCGTATTATATGAGTTCAATACAGCGTATTGGGGTTTCTTTTAGTGGGGACCATTATTATAATATTCTAGAATATTCCAATACTTGATCTTCAATACAACGTATAGGGTCTTTTGGATACGGCGTATTGGTTTTCATATCTTTTTGGTTGCTTGTGAAGTCAAGGCACATATACGTTGTATCTTCTTACTGGATATGGCGTATTAGATGTCCGAACAGTAGACTTCATGATGTAACAATCCGCTTTTTCATGTCATTTTACATCAATAAATATTCAACTATTTATTTTAAACTTTTTCGCGTTCACTTTTAATTTTTATCGTATAGTTAAATCGCGTAAACTAAAAATCATCATTCAATGTAAACGGACATCAAATAAATAAAAGTTTATGTCAAGCAAGTGGTATATAATTATTTTGAGGATAATATATAACTTTTCATATTTTACTTTTATGGGTTACGTAAAATGCTTACGTTTCGTAATAAATTACAATTAGGGATACACAGAAGCACCTATACCAATCAATACCCAAACAAATACCCACTATTATACCCAATACCCAAAATTAACTTATTTTTCACTTCCATAAACCTCTTGGCTGGCTATACTAGTAATACACATAAATTAAATCTTAATTCCTACTAAGGTGACTTCCACTTTGTTATAACCATACACAAGTACCCTTACAACACCACTTCTCCATAAATTTTCCAATCCCTCCTCCTAGGGAGGAGGATAGGTCTTGTTAGGTTCAGTTCCTGAGCCCTTTAGTCTCTTAGTAGATTTAAACATAAAATCCCCTAAGTATTACTCAAACTGAAGTCTTTCAGTTTGAGTCGCTGAAGCTTCTTCAATGTCAGCTCTTCAGGTCCTTAGAAGATGGGGAAGTATCTTCACTTTAGTTTAAGCAGTGGTACAAAAACTAAAGAAGGCCCTTGGTTAGAGCTTCAGTTCAGCTTGGTTGACAATTCCAAGCTGAGCATAGTCTATCTCCTTAACAGAAGTAGAAACATGTTGTTTTAGTTCTAGAAGGTTTACAAGGTGGGAAAAAGATTGCTTTATGTCAAAAGGAATAAAACAATCTCCTTAGGAAAAGGTGCTTCTAATGTTGGTATAGAAGTACAACAACTTTCCTTAAAGGAATGCACCTGGTACTTTAGAGCACGTCTGCATTAAATGGTATCTCAACCACCCACTGGATGCATGACACGTGTACTAGGTTAACTTGTAAACCCTAATCTCTTTGCCTATAAAA